>JAVSBS010013070.1:0-53015 GCA_033124195.1 Coracias cyanogaster | reverse complement strand
AATCCAAACCATTAACAACCTACATCTTATAATGCTTTATAAAGCCAGCCAGTATTAAGATACTTATTTTGCAATATTTATGCTTAAAATTTGATGGCATGTGAGTCAATTTCCCAAACCAAGTTTGTCAAATGGATGTTTGTGGTGGACAATCATATCAGCATCTGTGCTCGCACCGAGCACAAGCATTTCAGTGCCTCCCAGCAAACAATGCGCTCACTGAACTCCAAGTGACCCAGTTGTCTTTGCTAATCGCTTGCTGATTACTAGCTAATCAGTCCCTTGTTTAGACCAACTAAGCCAAAACTACTCTCTGCTATGCTGCACTTGGAAAGTGGGATGCATTTTTTGGTCATCGTCATTACTGCACTGTAATTGCACTAGAGGTGGACAATGAAATGCATATTTGTCCCGTGCAGAGCCCCACAGCTGTAGGTAGCTCAGGAGTGTTATCTGGGTGTAGACTTTGATGGTCCTTTGCTCTGTAGCCCCATGCAATAAGGAAAGCAGCTCCTTACCGTTTCCAGGTGAGTGTGATAGTGTTAGCATCCTCTCACAACTGTATGGGAAGTGAGGCTGGAGACTGGGGGAGAAAAGTGTCTTCTGGAGCTGGTATGATAAATTTTATCCTCTAAGTGCCATCAACACAGTGGACCCCCACTGAAGGTTGTGGTCTTGGTTTACCCTGATAATGGGGTTGAATTCAGCATGAGGCTTAGGGGGAAGGAGGCTGCACCTGTATTTCTGCAAGTAATCACTTAGTAGGTGTTTGAAAGAAAGAACACTATTTAAATGTGAAATTATCTTTTGTTACCAGATTTTTGGGCAGGCAAGAGATGGGACTTACAAACCTTCCTGTGATAGCAGATCCAATAAGAAAATCCCTTTTGGAAGCATGCTAGGTCCTTCAGCAAACAAAATGTGCTGCTTAAAAGCTAACCGTATCCTTGTCCTTGGCCAGAAGAGTGCAGACAATGGTTTGGCCTTTTTGCCAGCATGTTTATTAAATGGTTAATGAGCTGTATAGGGTTAAATTTCACCCTAGGGATTTTTAGTATGGCCTTTGTGGTCAAACTTATCTTTCTGTCAAACAAGTTCCTATAGTTTTAAAGAAGGAAATAGAGACTTTTTGGTGTGTTTTACTGCTTCTCTTAGGATGAGGGGGACACAAGTGACATGAGCCTTACTGATGTAAAAAGCACTACAGTGACAGCAAGAATGAATTAGTGCAAACCTTGAAATCTTAAAACTCATTTTTGCTGTAGATTCATTATGATCTAATGGGTATTTTTTTTAATGAGCATGAAGTGTGTTTTTCATGTTGTGTTTTTTTTTTTGTATCTGCCTTTCATTTGCTAATGCAGCCACAAGAATAATCTGCACTGAGAAGCAGAATGTTTTGTTCTGCAATACCCCAGGCTAGCTAATCCGTGTCATACATACATTAACTTTTAACTTCTTTAAGCCTACCTGGAAAGGCTTCTGATCACAGGTGAGAATGAGTATAATGTATCACTTTATTAAAGACACTGTTCCTTCTGATCTTACTAGCAGTTTCTGTTCATTTGAGGTGCCAGACAGGAATAGCAAGATAAGAAATGAGGTTTATTAGCAGAGCTATTGTGTATGAATAAAGCTAGCAACCTTCAGTTTACTCTCCCTCACCAGTAACTATGAAAGTGAGATGGTTTTTATGGGTGTGTATCAGAGTAAAAAGTATATGCATGATGGTTTGAAATATTATTAACTCTGAGTGAAAACACCATGGTCCCTCTTATTATCTTAAGATCTATAAACTATCAATTTCTGTGGACCACAGGGAGTGAAAAATGGGGCTGACCCCAAAAATCTGCAGACTTCCAGAGTGGCTGACATTCTGATGGAGCTGTCAGCTATAAACTTGGATACATATCCATGCACACATGTTATAAACAGAGAGTATAAAACAGCAGGGCTGAACTTGGTTTAAGAAACTTGCTATTAGAAAAATTCCAGGACTTCACAACAAAAAGCAAAATGTATTGAAATTTTTGGGGTTTAAAATTTCCTTCAGGAAGTTAAAAGTAGGCTTGTGTTTGTTTTTTTGCCTGACCCTGCCCACCTTTGCCAGTGAGAAGGAGCCAATTTATGAAGGAAGTTGGCTTCTCCAAAAGGCAGATTTGAAATTTTGTGCATGATGTTAGAATTTCCTAGCATTTCTGCATGCCAAGAAGAACTCTTTCCACTAATTTTCCCAGAAAAACACAACTTTCAAGGTACATAGTATTTAAAACATTGAGATAATTCTGCTACAAATATTTGCAACATTCAGCCCTAGTTGTTAAAGTAAACATTGCTCAGGGAATAGATGTCTCTGCTTGGGACTAGAAAGACCAGGATATTTCAGTCACTCAGTTTGCTCTCTGGCCATTCTCTGACATCCCACAGAAATCACTGCACCTGTATTTCCACATGGCCTTTCTTAAAGTGGAAGATTAGATATTTGGTTTTTGCTCTGTTTATTTTTATGATGTCTTGCATATTATAGGCCCAAATATCACTATATTTTATATTTATTTTCATGCTATTCAAGAAATATCCAGCAATTATACCAAACAGAAAGCTGGGCTGGAAGGGCAATGCATAATTCTTTATTTCTAAACTTTCATCCTGTTTTGGTGTTGCTCATTGTCCTTTCCAGAAGCCTTAATGGGCTATTTGCAGTCTGGTTTTAATCCTTTCTTATTGGGAGATGAACCTCTTTCCTCCTTTGGTGTTAGAAACACTTTTTTCCTCCTTGGTCCTGGGAATTCATCGGTTTGTTTCATCTTAAATCTCTTGCAATGTGAAGCAGATTGTTTGATAGTGCAGGGTGACACACGTGCTGTTTTAAACAACTGTTGTCTTTATTCTTCTGGCAGCAAATGCCACTGCTGTCAAATAAAGTAGAATTGACTCCCACAGGAAAGCTTAAAGAGTCAGATATGCCACTGCAAATTCTGGCATAGAGTGTTTGGAAACCTTTTTCTTCTTGTTTGGCAGGACATGTGCTCAGTCCCTGAACACGCTGCTCAGAAGCTGTTACAAAGTATAGAAGACAATAAATACTAAGCAAGTTAAAATTTTATCTGCTTTGAGAGATAGGAGTCTGAATGTCTAAGACACTAGAATTCATTTGACAAGAACAAGAGATCTCATACGAGTCTTGTAAATGAAAAGCTGTTAGGCAGGCAGTACCTTCCCCAATGTCATGTTTTTCTTAGAACTGGGGCATACATTACACACAAATTTGAGATTATCTCTAACAATTATCTAAAATTAACTGTGGTTTTCTAATGAAAAACATTAGGAGGAGGATCTGATAAGAAGTGGGCCTATTTATAATACTTGCTACAAGAAAGAAAGGTTTGCTACTCTGAGTGAAACCAAAATGCACCATGTGTCAGAGTATAAAAGAACTTTGGCTTCCTTTCCTTGAGTTGCTAGCAGCAGCACTGGGAGTTTATCACATCTATCGGTGGTTAATTGAAAAGAGCCAACTCGAAGAAGCAGCGTTCCCATTTCTGTGTTTCTTTCAGTACTGTATCTGTTGCTCTCCAAACACCTCTGCTCTTACAGAGCGTGTACACATCATGCAATGTCACACATTGCAACTCTGAGCTCTCCTGGCAGCTTTCTTAACACAGTGCATGTCAGAAAGCGGTACCAGCTTGGATGACCAAAGCAAGTTCAAATCTGTTTGGTGCTGCACCAAGGCAAACCCCATGTGCATCTTGAACTTTATTAGCACAAGGCTGCTCTGGCTGTGCCACATGAGCATATTATGGGACTGTCCTCATACAACCACCATGTTCTCTGTTCATGCAGCAAGCCTGAGACAACAAAGTTTAGAAGCTAAAAACATAAGCTCCTGAAGACCCACAGGGCCAAGTTCTTCTGTAACACTATTTATTTGGGTGTGACTTGGGCAGGGGAGCCCTGCTCAGGATTGATTCAAAGGACTCCAAAGCATGGTGTCCACGGGGATATGATGTCTATCTATTCCCGGTTATGGAAGGCTGGTCTAGGGCAATCCCAGCATGTGAAGGCCATGTGAGATACCCACAACATAGGTTGCATATCTTTCCAGGCTGAATCTTTCAAGCACAGAATGACAGAGGAGAAGCAAACTTTAGTGTTATATAAAGCATGTTTCCCTTAGTCCAGACACTGGGTGGGAACCAAGTCACAGTTTAGGGACTCCTCCATGCTATGCAGAACACAAATTATGGGGAGGGTTTTCTCAGCAGGGAGTATCAGTGGAGAGGCTCCTTTTTCCAAGTCACACTGTATTACAGGCCAGAGAACGAGTCTCCAAGGAGATGCTGTGGTTTCTCTTTTTGGCTTTTTTGCACAACTTGGACTGCACAGAGCTGGGTTCAGGGACCTGATTCACAAACAAGGGAGTTACAGTGAGGAACATTTTAAAGCTCTGATTTCCAAAACCATCTGAAATGCGGCAGTTTCACGTTGTGGGTATCTACAGGCACACTAACACATGTAAGTTCTTGTCATTCTTTAACACGAGTTTGGAAGAATCCAAAAATAGCGAGTGAGACTCACAAAAATCATAATATATCACCTGAAATTCACACATCGAACAAATCCACATGCTGATTAAACCAAAAATAGAAGTCATTCCACTTATGCAAAAGGTTGGTGGATCTTGGCAAACCTTTCAATGAATCTATCATGACTCCCTTGTAGGAGACACAGAAACCAGGTGGATTTTGTTGTGAGCCATTTTCCATAGTTCTGCTTATCAGTCATGTGAGCATGGGCAATTATTTTCACCTCATGTTTGCTAGTGCTGATTTACTTTGCATTTGACTGGTCTTAAAAAAAGAAAATCTTTAATCTAAACCAAACAATCCTTAATGCAGCCAAATGTTTGGATGAAGAAAGGGCAAAAGACTCTGTGTTTGTGAAAGCAGCACCAATAAAAATAACACAGACATCATCTAGTACCATAATGCCACCAGGCAATGCAGAATAACTAAAAGGGCATAAATTTGCAATTTTGAAAGAGGTTTCACTGTCTCTTCAGGATACTGACTTTAACTGGCCAAGAGGTTTACAAAATTTAGATACAATTTCTCCAAAAGGTTTGCAAATGTGACTGCTTCTTTTGTTTGTTTTCCATTTTTACAGAACAACTAACTGTTAGAAATTTCCACATGCAAAATGTTTTCTCAGCTGCTAAAGCTAATTAGGAGACAGGAGGATCGGTTTTGTTATATTTTCCTCTGAATAGGAATGAAGTTATTTCATGCAATTTTTTACACAACTCTGCTGTGTGATGGGCTGCATACAGAGTAGTTTATTTATACCGCTTTATCTCACACCTGTTTGGATACTGGCTGTTTTATGGTATTTAAACATACTATTTCTTGCCAATTGCTTTATCTCCACAGTTCCTGCTTTTGCTGCAAATGTTTCTTATTAACTCTAAAAGAAACATCAATTGCTCCCTGAGCATTATTAGCGAGGACAAAAATAACATAATTGTTAGTTACTTCCAACATGTTATCACTGCAGACCTATAAAACAGACATTCTTTCAAAATACTGTAGGGGCTCTTTTACTCTGTTGAAATAAATAATACATATTTTAAGGACTTGTTATTTCACATGAATTTTGTTTTTAAATAGAAAAAAATATCTTGAAAAAATCACCAGGTTTCGCTGCTGTGTGGTGTGCTTTTCTGAGCCATTTTGTATGGCACCTCTGAGGATGCTGCTCTAGCTGCCAGAGCCCAAACACAGAACACAATGTCAGGCAAAGAGCTACCATGGGGGCACACAAGATTATTAATGCAGAAAATACATAATCCCCTGAGGATCCCTTCCTCTGGTATGAGTATTTTTCCCTATAGCCTCAGCATCACAGGTCTGACAGTAGTGATTTTCAACCCTGAAGGTAGGAAGGAGCTGGAGGTACATCTCTGCACATACTGTTATGGAGTTCTGCATTGTTCAGAGCCCTCAGGATTACTCAAGTACTTTTACTCCCCAAAACCCCTCTGAGAAGGAGCAGCCATGTCCATTCTGCAGAGGCAGCATGAGTCAGATGAAGTGACTTACCTGAAGTTAGGTGGATATTATTATTGGCAAGGCGGCCATGTGCATGCTTGTACTTCTCATCCCATCACCCTGTCACATTGGTACCATGAGCTGAGCAAGCCAGGGCAATGGTCCTGTGTTCATCCACACCTGTCCTTTAGGCAGCGTGTCCTGGCACCACCGTTCCTGGGACAGAGGCTACTTACCATACTTTGTACTGACTCCTACCAACTCAGCAAGGGCTGGAATTGAACGCTCAACCTCTATTAATTGCCCATAACCCCGTATTGTATTGTTATATCGATGGCCAGATAGGTGTCAGACAAGGGGAAAAGAAGTGCTGAAGTACGTGTCCATGACTGCAAAGGTCTGGATGTTTACCTCAGTATTTGCCTGCCTAGTGCAAACCCTTATTTCATTACAGTTGTCAGGCAAATACGCCTCAATCGTTTTTGCCTGACAACTGTAATGAACAGATGGGACACAACAGAACACCCTGGAGAGAGGAGTTAACTTTCAAAGCAAACTGCTTCAGCCGGGATGCCTCACTTCATGCCTGGTTTCTGAAGTAGGTTCTTTTATCCACAGCCAGAGCACACACCACCCTCCATCCTTCTTCCTTGGGTGGTGTTTTTACTGGAGGCATTGCTGGATATGAGCTTCATATTATCCTGCCTTACTGCTACTGTTTAAAAACCTGTCCAACTTGAAGACACATGTCAATGCTACATTTAGAGCCCCAGCTTATCATCTCTTGTTTCTTTATAACAAAAATAACACAATTTTAAACAAGCTAATTGCCTGGCTATGAAGGTAGCCCTGCATGAGCTCTTCAGAACGAAACTTGCCTTACCTCTTTGGGACTTGTATTACAAAAAGCAGAATTTCCAAAGTGCAGAATTTCTAAGCTGAAATTGCCTTCAGTGATCCTCAAGGGCTGGAGTTTAGCTCTGAAACCACAAACTAAACAGGGTTGTTTGTTGGCTGGGTATTTCTGTCATTTCCTTTAGGCTTTGCTGTATCAACATGAAACTCAAAAAGCCCAATTTGCATTTACACTCAGGTGCATTTGCACTCCCCTTTGTTAAAACAAACAAACAAACAAGCAAACCAGTTTTTCAAAGCTCATTCCCTATGAGCCTAATGAGAGGTTTCTTCCACTGAAACATCTGGTTTTAGTCACTGCTGGTTGGAGGATACTGACAATTCCTCTGTTCTCAAAACGCAGGGAAAGCGGTGTTAATCCCAGGCCTGGGGAACTACTACCAGTCCAGCCAAAATAGCTCTGTGACTATAATCGTTCATTGCTATTAGATATTTTATGGTGCATCAGAAAATGGATTCTATTTATATGAGGATTTCTTAAACTAACAGTGAGACTTTTGTCTAAGAAGTAGGCTCCAAACCTGTGCAAATTAACCGGAGATGTGTGGCTGATGAATCACACATGAACCAACAGTGCCTGATTTCATTAGCTTTATTAATTTCTGTAATACACACCATATAATACAGTCTTCATCTTCAAGGAAAAGGTTGTAAAGATTTTCAGAGGAGAAAATAAAATTTAACTTGGTTTGGATGAAAAAGGTACCGAGTTACCTGCAAGCACAGTTCGGCATTCCGTCTCTGCTCAAAAATGCTGTAAAAAGGTTCTTTCGTGTGCTGTGTGCTGCTGTTTGTAAGACTAGACCTGTAAATCACACTTCGGTCATGAACATTTTCCAAGTACTTTCCAACAATATATCACATTGCTCAACAATTTAAGACCGTCTGACAGAAGACCGTGTATACTGGTAACAAGTTAAACAGGCATGGGCTGGTGGTACAGACCCATCATCTTTCCATGCTTCAGTTTTAAATCTGCTTTCTCACACTTTCATAATGTTTTAGAGTATTTTTCTTCCTTGAATTTGTTACCAATAGGAAAGAATGAGCTAAGCTAGAGTTTGAAACCTGAACTCTCTGGTTTTTGGTTCTAAGTCACTTCCAAGCCTGGAGGACCATTTGTATATGCTGTACATAGAATCTCATGACAACAGTGATTCTTAGAAAGTTTCGGCCAAGAGAATTTGAGATTCCTTGAGATTTCTCTGCAGTTGAATGCAACCCTTGTCTTAAGTCTCTGAACTGAACCTCAAAACCTAGACTGAATCCATCTCCAGGTATGTTTGTCTTTTTTCACTACTCCATATTTTATACCGTGTTTAATTTTAACATTGGTTAAAAGCAGTCTTGCTTCCTTGGTATGGAAATCTTGTCTGGTGTGCACAGGTTGTCCACCTCTGGTTCACAAGTGTTGCTCAACACAGTGAACGATATGTACACTCAGGGAAAGTATTGTCAGTGTGAGAGAGTTTGCATATTCTTTACTATCACACTGAAGATATAAATCCTGCCTTAGTATTTTCATCATTCTTCACAGTTGCTGCAATTATTTATCTATAGCCAAAACTATAGCTCTTGTTTTACAGTTTAATGCTTAAAAATCCTTAACAAATGTCAAAGCAGAAACAAATGATGTTTTATCTATTTTGGTGCTTGTAATTAAATTGCTTTTTCCTACAGTAAGACAAACCAAGCACGTACTACAGATGCTCACCAATTGCATGTTTCCATCAGCAAACTGCAGAAAGCTAAAGCAGTTAATACAAACCTGGGTATAATTATTTACCAAGCAGTTTGCAGAACATCCATGCCCACTCTGTATGTAAACTAGCCAACATTTTGACTCACATAGGAGACACATATAAAATGCTGGATATCTATCATACAAAATAACTAGTGTAAATAAATAAAACTCTGTAGGATGTCTCCCACAGTTTACACCACATCACAACTCTTACACAAGACATCTGTAGGCACAGCAAAGATACCAGCATACCATCCACACCTTCATCATCTCTTTATCATAAGGCTGGTTGGAGGTGTCCTCTTTGTAGACGTGTAACAAAGCCAACATGAAGTTGTCTGTCCAGCTCAAGCACTGAGCAGACACACCACATCCAAATCACCCTCCTCTTCAGCAGTGCAGATGAAAGCTCATCTTGTAACTACTCTCCCACCGGCCATGGCAGGTTTGCAGTCCTGTAACTCAACCAGCCTTGTGCTTTGTGTTCCACACGGGGGGAACGGTGAATTCCTGCAGCACTGCCTTCAGAAGAAAGTTTTCTCTCCTGAGAGCAGATGGAGGGAGGAGGCCCCTGGCTTGTGAGGGAGATGGCATCTGTATGTGTATCTCAAGGAGCAATGAAAACCAGCTGCAAAGCTCCTGCGGTATTGGGCCCCGTGAATGCCTTGCTGCTGAGGAGTTCTGTTCACAGCAATGAATCTGCACAGCCACTTGCCTGTGACTACTGCGCTGCCCAAATGCACAGCTCTTGTACAGTGATGCCTTGTCCTGGGCTACTGCTGCTCAGAGCTGACTGTTTCAATTCAACCACTAAAATTCATCTTGGAAAGCATCTAAGGGCCTGATTTGAAAGCCCTTAAAGTCAACAGTGGGAATTGCTGCTGGCCATTGCCATGCAGGGACTGGTCACACTGGTGAGAAATTGCTCCCTCTTTTCCAAAACGCTTTGTTTCACATTTTGTATGTAATGTTTCAAAAGCTTCACATAGTTTCAGAGTGCGTTCTCAAGTTTGGGAGGTGAATTACTGGGAATTTGTCTCTAATGTAGGTAATCTAAACCAACTATTCAAACATGTAACCTTTTAAAATACTGGAGAATTTTGACAGATTTGAGATATCTGATAAGACTGTATTTTAAAAAAAGAAAAGCTAAGAAAATATCTCCTGTTTCTGTTTATAAAGTGAGATTATGAGGGGGAAAAAAACCCAAACTTGTCTGCTTGCTTCCTTATTGACATACCGGTTTTGGTCAGTGAAGGAAACTGGACTTGAACGAGGAGTTCCCTTGGGAACAATATTTTTCTAGAAGCCTGCTGCAGAAAATACATGTGCTTTATCTCTTTAACAATGGTTGTTGTGATGCTCATAGAAGAGCAATTGCAAGCTACACTACAGCTTCAAAAAGTTATGCTTTAACACACCAATGACTGTTAATGAAACACTAGGAAAAAGATTTACAAAACCAGGCCACCTCTTTAATTATTAGCTGTGTATTTTTCATTCAGTAGTTTTCTCCCTGACCTCACTGATATTTGGGTAAATCTATTAATTCTGTTGAAATCTGTGGTGCTACATCAGTTTACATGAAGTGTGAGGCAAATTTTCTTCAGAAAAAGAAAACCCAAACATTAATATGTGTTTTAAAAGCATACTTACTACAAGAGCTTCATCTCCATTAAAGTCTGCTTTTTGGCCCTTTATGGTTTTCAGGTCCTTACTAAGAACCAGCTTCTAAAGTAAGATTAGAGCAGTGCATCGGTTTCCAATTGATTGCCTTACAGATTTTTAAAAGGAAGTATGTTATCAATAGAGATTATTATCTCAATCAAAATATTCAGTGAACGCTAATGTTATTTGTTTCTCATTTAAATATAAAGATCAAGCCAAGACCCTGCTTGGTTGAAGTAAAAAAAAAACACTATGAGTTGAACAACCTTCTCCATGAGTAGTTTTAATAGGTTTTTTTGCCTATTTTTTAATGTGGAAATCAGACAAGATTTCATGTCCTCTTTTAAGATCAGTACTTGGAGCGAGATCAGTGTGGTCTCATATACACCTATGTCTGAAAAAATAAAACATCCAGAAAGAAAAATTATTAAAAATTATCTTTCTTTACCTTTTTTTTAAATGTTAAAACCACCAAAGTTTTTCACAAGCATAAGAATTCTAGCCTGGAAATCCTACAGCAGCTAGGTGGGAGATTGGTAAATAACAATGTGCTTAAAAATTATATAAACAAAATACTTCTAAAAATATATATATTAGTGTTTGGTTACCAACATTTTAAATTACAATGCCAGCTATGTCTGGTGGCAGCCACAAATGTCAATCAGAGAGTAGCTACTGAAGCCATTTGCCATCTTTTCTTATTTTTGCCATAATATCACTGACTGCTTTTTGTCAACAGAGCAGATCTGATTAACAAACTGTACTTTAGAAGGTAAAATCTAAATAGTGAAACCTGCCTGAACTCACCACATCTCTTATTTCACTTTGAAACTAGTTAACAGGGCATTATTTCTCTGTTACTTGTGACTTGTCCAGATCATTTTTCTAGCAACTGCTTCAAAACTGAGCAGTCATCCCAGTTTTGAAGGGGAAAATAGAAAGATTTAGAAATCTTTAGAAAAAATAGATTTAGTGAACTGTTGATGGACTAAATCATAAACATCCCCTTGACCTTGCAGATTTTGTTTCTGAAACTTTGAACAGAGGGTAATGTCCCAGGAAAATACAGCCCTGGAGCACACTCAGGAAGAGGCAGGACTGGTATGAAACGAAGTGCCATCATGTCATATGCCAAATATAAGCACAACCTTGACCTGATACGTCCTGCATGATCTGCTTAGCATTTGAGTCAAAGAGAGGAGCTATCAGATAATGGCATGTGGGCTTTACAGACCCAGGAGTGGGCAAAAGGCATCGCTCATTATTCCGTCAAGGACTCCACATGCCAGTCTATGCAATCTGATTTGCAATCAATTGCAAGTGATTACACATTGTTTATCATCGATTGGCACAAGGAATCCTTGAGAGAATAATGAGCTGCAGCTGATGACAATCAGAGACTACTGTCTCGTTGCAAGTTTGATTGCACAGCCTTCCACTGGTGCAATCGAGCACCCACCACCACCACAAAGCACCACAGCAAATAAATAAATAAAGGATGGCATCACAAAGCAAAACATTAAAAGCTCTTTTGAAAAATAAAGGATGAATAGAAATTCTTTAGTATAATATTAACAAGGTTAACATTGGAACACTTTGGATTAGAAGTACAATAAAAAGGTTTCAGTAGATCTTCCAGCTTATCTTTTGGCAAAATAAAATCTGGGCAGCAGGCAATCATTCCTTAAAATAAGCAGGAGAAATTTTGGACCAAGACATCTAAAGGAAATCTATTATTTTTCAGTTATGTATGCAGCCATGTTAAAAGTGCAGAAGGAAAGAGGGAGCTTTTAAGATTATCTCCTAATACCTCCTGGTTACCAGAAATTCATCTGTTCTTTGCAACATGGTGTGCCTTTCTACCAACAAAAGTAAGTAAGCAAAAGTAAGTATTTATGTCATGCTGGAGCTGTGGGCATTATCAATTCAGTGTACAGCTCTTTCAAAGCGAGATACTCAGGCCTAAATGTTCTAGAAAACAGCAGTTAAAATTGCAGTAAGCAGCAGATCATGGCCAAGAGTCTCAGAAAGGGGAGTCCATCCCTGACTTTATACTGTGGTTAAAGGATGGGGGCATTAAGGATGATGTATTCATTGTGTGCCCAGCACAGTATACACAAAGATCAATGCCTGAGACAGATTCTCAAGTTACAGATCTGCTTAAAAAGTAGCAGCTAATGCAATCATGTGCTGTACCTGGCTCAGTACCAATGGGAATGTGATAAAAAAATATATAGAATCTTCACTAGGGATTTAATTTTTGGAAGTTTACATTGAAGTTAAGTCTTGAAAACTTTTTTGCTATCCCAGCGGTGTCAGCAGGAACTTTGCCATCGCCTTTGCTGGAACTGAGATGTTTGCCTTCTGATCTGGAAATTGGCTCCATGCAAATGAAGTAAAATAATTTTTTTTGAAATCTTGTGTTTCAAATAGCTAAGATGTTGTTCTCACTGCTTCCCTGGTGGCCAATTGTCCACCACTGACATCGTGGGTTTATTCCCTGTGTGAGCTTATGTTCTTCAGGATCTGTGACTCCTATTTGTAGCATTTCAGATGACATGGATTCCAGCTGGGTTATCTCGCTTTAGGTGATTATTCAAAATAGGTCAACATACTTGAGAGCATAAAATTTCCTGGAGGAACTATCAGCCTGAGGCTGAATCAGATTCCCAGAGATCTCAATAAGGCTATGAAAGAGAGGAGATTAAAGTGACCAGTTTTCATTTGACCTTGTTTCCATGAGTCTCCTCCCCATACCAAGCTCCTTCAGAAAACTTGTTTGCAACCCTATGAGCTCTAAATAAAAACCTGACACTCTCTTCTCATTTAATCTTCACCCAGTTGCCCAGGCAGAACAGATGTGTGTCTACAGGCTCCCCAGTTCATAGCCTAATGCTAAAATTCACCCATAAAATTCAGTGCTTTCTGACAAATGCCACCAAGCACGACTTAGCCCTCTCCTTCACTGAGAAATGTCGAGTAGAGTTGTACTGGCTTGTTAGCACAGAATACAATGCACTTGGTCTCGAACTCTAAATCAATATCTGTATCTGAGAGGTGACATTTCAACAACTGTGGAATGCTGGAGCCTGTTAGGATTGTATTTTTTTAAGTGTCAGATTATAAACTTCATAAATAAATGATGAGCACACCTCTTACAACACCATGTGTGTTTGTGTGTGCCTATGTCAGCACCTTTCTGGATGTAAGCACAGCGACTCTGGAAAAATAGTCTTTACAGGTTTACACACTTGCCCTGTGCTGTAAAGTTTTAATTAAGCATTGCATACCCGGAGCCATTTAAATACCCCCAGAACCTGGAGAGGTGAAAGGAATCACAGAATCATAAGGCTGGAAGAGATCTGAAGGGGTCATCTGGTCCATCCTCTTGCCCCAAGGCAAGACCAGCCAGACTCAGGAAATCCCCAGCACATCTTTGTTGAATTCATTCCTTAAAACCACCCTGTGATGGAACCTCCACCACCTCCTCGGGCAATGTGTTTCACTACTTCTACTGTCTGAACCATCAAAGAGGATTTTCCTGATATTTAACCTGAATTTTTCTTCCTCCTGTTTAAACCGTACAGAAAAATAACCAAACTGGGCAAGGAAAAAAATTTTGGGTAAACTAGGATTTCTGTTGAAAAAAGGGAGCTGGATGAAGACAATGAAGAAGTTTAATTGGAAAATTGACTTAAAAGAGAGTATAAAGAGGAAAGGCTATGCAGAAGAGGACATGTAGTTTCCTGCACAGGGAAGAGGCTGTAAGAAAATATTTTCTGGGGGGAAAGGAAAAAAGTCTCTCAGAGTAAGAATTTTCCTTCAATGGTTTTCCTTTTCTCCATTTATATCACCTTTCTCTTGCACCTCTCCATGCTGCTCAGCATTCCCCTTCTAACTGTGCTGCAGTTTTTTTGCCTATATAGTTATAGGGATTTTTTCTTCTACTGGTTTTATTGACCAAAAAATGTACTGAATTGTCAGGATGCAGCATGCCCAGGGAATTTCTGAGGCCAAACAGGCAAGCAATGATCAGGGACTGTAGTTGAATGCATACTCCAATATAGAAAATTTTCGGACTTCTTTCTCTATTTGTGCGTATTAGTAGTTACATACTGTGAGAAAGCTCAAGAAGAAAAATGTTTAATCAATCTTACATATTTTACATAAAAACTGGCTTTTAAAAGGCTTTTACACATGGGTTTATTAGCCCTCTCAATGCCTCCCTGGAGCATTGGCAGTTCTACCTTACATGAAATCATAAGAGCAACTCAAGTGGATATAAAATTTAAAAATAAGAAATAAAATAAAATCAAAAGAGGAAGCACTGCTAAGAAAATGTGTTAGTTTATTATTAGTAGGCTTCTGGTGAAAGACAAAAATAAAGTTTGTTTATGACTTTGACCTCTTAGATGTTGGAGTGACATTGTAATTTAATCATAAGCTAATAATTTACCAATTCCCTACTTCTGAGTAACAGAAAGCCATTGTGAGAACAGCAGTCAATTTTCAGCTCTACTTGTATCTTCATGATGGCTAAACCCCATCTTGTTTCAAAAGACCACAAGAAATCTGCCGAGGTGATTACATACAATAGGAAGGCTGAAGTTATCAATAGAGTAATTTACAGTAATTGTATTTGCAAATTGAACATCATTACAATAACAATAAGTATAAAATCCCAAAAAGATACTTGATGCTTTTGAGTAATTACATGCAATTAATTTGTATCTAATTCCAGACTCTGGCACACTCTGTTCTAGCCTTTCTCAGAAATACTTGCTGGCAATGAAAAAATAAGATGCTGCCCAGGCCACCTCTGCTGGGAAAGCTTTATGTTGTGCAAGAAGGGTTCAGATTTGGCAAAGCAAAATGGGGAATCTGCAGGGAAACATCTGAAGGATCATAGTTTGTCCCATGTACATGTGACAACAGTATTTGTGCTATTATTCCAGTTCAGCTCTGCTGGCTCATGCTGAACTGTGGCCCTGTAGACAGTATGGACTGTCCTTAGACAGTATGAACTGTCTATTTTGTACTGGCAAAATGAAGACATGGAAGAGAAGACCTTCAGCTCTCTTAGCTAATGTTTTCCTTTCCCATGCTGATGAGTGAGGAGTAGGAGAATTTGAGCTGCATCTTCCCAAGCGGCTGAAAGTTTGTCACCAAATATTTTATATTCCTTCAACTTAATTGAAGAAAGGAACTAAGGAGTCTGCGTTATTTCGGGACCATACTGCTTCTTTGGCTAGTCATAGGAACGTTTATGCAGACCTTGAAAGACAAAAAAGACACCACCAAAACAGAACACAAGAGAGGGAGGGAGGGAGGGAGTAAGGAAGAGTATGGGGACTTTCAAGAGTGCATGTATTTAGTGTCCGAAAGTAAAAATAACTCAGAATTCAAGGACTTTGTTTTATAAGCATGTGTTTTAGACAAATTAACATTATTCACTGTGTGTTGGCACAAAGTTCCATGTTACAGCTCACTATTGTTACTAATTTTGATCTACTCTTTAAAAGTTCAGTTTCAACTTCTGAGGGAAGAAAGGGATTGAGACAGAGAGTAAGCAAATTAGAAAGAGGGTAATAGACACTGTTACTGCTTTGCTTCTTGATACACTGACCTAGTCATGGCTAAGATGATTGAAATCATTCATTAGTATGTATAATTTTTTTTTAAAATTGAATCACTATTGGACACAAGGAAAAGCTATGTGTCTTTATGAGCAGACATTCCAGGGGTACAAGAGGACTGGTTTGGTTAGTTTTGGGAATGCGTGGTGTACTGTACACAAGTACCCCAAGCAGTACACTGGGTGTGGAGAAAACCTCCACAGCTTGCTCTTAGCTTACCAGAAATGATGTCTTGCAGATAAGGATTCACCAAAAAGCTCCTGGCAAGCATCTGGAATTATCTAACCCAGCCCTGCCATGTTGGAAAGCACTCATGATCAGCATACAGCCAGCCACCACCTGAAGTCGTTACCTGTGCAAGAAGGTGCAATGAAACTCTGTACTGACCTACAGAGATGTGGGAAGAGTTGGACTTCTGCCTTGAACTACTGCTAACCTGGGTAGGAAAAAATGAGACCCCCCCTGGGGCAGTGGCATCTCGGCAGGCAGCGGTGCTGGGCTGTCTGGGTGAAGCACCGTGCAGGCAGCTGCCTGTCTCTGCTCCACACATGGATTTCAATAAGAAAGGGGCACAGATGGGTGCGTGCTGCAAGATCCAAAATCACAAGCATTGGTTGTTGTTTGCTGTAATCAGAAGTAGCCCTGCACTATTTTTTCTCTTGGGCAAGAGTGCATGTGTGTATCTCTGTGTGTACATGTATATATAAAAATACATACATGTATAGGTATGCATATCATAGAAATGAAACCAGTGCAATCCACAAGCTTGGCTTTGATGTCAATGCAGTAAAACAACACATTTTATTTGAAATGGCTTGTTGTCCTGGTTTTGCTGAGACAGACTCCTGGCCCAGCCATGGTCTGCAGGTCGTTAGCAGTTTGGAGTCAGCCAGAGCAGCTGACCTGAGTTGGCTACAGGTGTATCCCAGAACAGAAATGTCATGCTCAGTATGAAGAGGGAAGTTTGCTGAGGACAGAGGGTCTCCTGCTTGGGTTTATCCTGCTGCTTTTCCTGCTCCAGAGGACTGCTTTCCTGTTTATTGTGACTCACTGTACATTTGCTGGGGTGAGTGTAATTTTGTTTAGTTTTTATTGGTGTTAGTT
The DNA here is from genome assembly GCA_033124195.1 of Coracias cyanogaster. Classification (NCBI taxonomy): domain Eukaryota; kingdom Metazoa; phylum Chordata; class Aves; order Coraciiformes; family Coraciidae; genus Coracias; species Coracias cyanogaster. The sequence goes on along the minus strand of JAVSBS010013070.1, from coordinate 35,898 downwards.
TTGCTGTTTCATTAAGTCCATTTTCATTTCAACCTGTGAGTTTCCTCTCCTCTTCTGGATCCCCCTTCTCAGCTGGGGAGGGGGTCACTGGGTGATAGAGCAACTGCTGTAGTTTAGCCCTGGGTACGGTCTTAAATGTAGACGCTTATCAATAAATAGTGTTGCAAGCATCGCATAGCAAGTGAACTCAAAACTGCTACAGACTGTAGCATGGAGGCTCTCTGTAGTTAGGTCAGTGTTATATAGCTAAAGGGAGGAGGAGCCAGTTGCTATGATGTAACATACTGAACCTTCAAATTATAAAGCTTCCTCTATGAGGCAGAGTTACCCCCGTCTGATGTAAAGGGAGATCTGTTCAACACGTTAATTTTTTTCTGGAGGGACCTGTATGTGACAAAACAGTGATCTGCCATCATCTGCTTGCTTGGAGTAATCTATCTGAAAGTAATCCAGATGTAGAAATAACAGAGTAAAAGAACTGGTGGGTAGAGGGTAAATCTCACTGAAATGGAGAGAGCAGTTAGCTGCAGTGCAGCTTCAGCTTTCAAGTTCTTACATTTTTGCATATGCATCAGATGCTCCTGGGAAGGGTGACACTCAGAAACAGAGTTGTAATTATTTGTTTTGGAAATTATGTGTTAAAGAACACATGCGCCTCAGGACTTCTAGCTCTAACAGCTACTTAGGTTTCAGTAAGCCAAATGAATAAATGAACCAAGTGAAACTGAGAAGAAAGCTTCTGACTCACATCCTCCCTTTCCTGACTGCAATAAGAAATGTCTTGAAAGCAAAGTGTACCATTTTATGTTATCAATACACTCCCCATAGTGTTTATGGTAGAGTTATTTACCTCTGAACACTAAGTGGGGTGGGAAGAGGGGCTGGGGATGGAAAAACACTAGTTTTTTGAGGGGTTTCAAAAATTTGGTTGTGGTGCAGCTCAGAATGAAATGGCATTAAAATAAAACAAAGTATAACCTGAGAGACCATAATTGATAGCTGGGCAACTAGGGGACTGATTAGGCAGGTTAGAGACCCAGGAAAAAAAAGCCCAAACTGCCTGGAAAACCTTTGTCTAGAAATTCATTCTTTTTGGCAAAAAATTGTGATTTTTGACAAAATGGCTTTTTTTCAACCAAGGTATTTTAAGCAGCTTGCCAGCATGTTAAATCCACCTCTTCTCATTCTCCACTTGACTTCCTCCAGTGTTTTGGGTTGCAATGCCAGAACAGCAGTAATGAATAGCCCAGAAAATTGTAGTATTACATGTCGCTGTAATGACTCAAATGCTAGTATCTGTGTTAGCTTCTTATCCGACTGTGATGATGCCTACTGATTGGAAAAGAGGGGCACCTGCAACAAAGCTTCTCTGAAATTATCTTCCCAATGTGTGCATGAGGCAGCTGGGAACTTTGTGATAACAAGCAAGTCAATCTTCACTTTCTCATTGTCTTTGTTCAATCGACAGGTGAGTCTATCACCTGCCCAGAGGACTTGGCAGAGGAGCTGCCTTTGGCTCTAGGAAAGGGGGTAGGAGAGACTGAGTGGTTCTTCTGTTTTGGGAAACCAGTACTCCTCATCATTGGAGGGATTATAAATCCCATCTATTTAATCAGTGAGATGGAAAATACTGGAATGTGATTACACTGAAATGTGAATGCATGTGACAAATGCAAGTCTTGGGTTGGCTGTGGCGTCTTGGCTTCTGTTATTTTCCTGGTAGACCTTGCAGATGCAATGGGGTCTATGCCGGAGTTTAATCTCTGAATAAGGTATCTCCATGTCTCCTTATGAACTACTGTATTTCCTGATTTACAGTCCTGTAATATCCAAAAAAGTACTGAAAAGGCTGTTCTTAAGCTCACAGAACTTTAGCTAGCATGTGCATGCAGTGCAGAGTATTGGTGTGTGAATCAGTTTCTTAATGGGAAGAGAAAGGTAGAACCTGATTTCTTTGCATTCTATACTGCTTGGAGAAGCTGTTTATGGTGGTTGAATTGGTGAAATGGTAGAAGACCTAACAGTTACTCTCCTCTGTCTAGTACTTTCCAATGGTTTGTGAAAGAAGCTTGGTGCAAGTGAGGAGCTTTGTTTCTGTGACTGATTTTTCTGGAGGAGGTGGAGGCAATCAGTGTAAATGCAGGCCAAGGCTCTGAGATCCTTTTAGTAGAAGAGATGGAAGACACATTTGTTCTCCCTGATCAGTCCTCCAAAACATTTGCATTTTACTGTCCCCACCAATGCCAAGTCTCTTCTAAAGCTTACAACGGATGCCTGTGGGTTGAGGACATGATGCAAAGTGTGATGTCACCAGGGCAACCTTCCTAGGGTTAGAATGAAATTCTGGTGAGATCAGATTAAATCAGATGTCCCACTTTCAATAAAGCACGTTTTCTTTCCCCCAAGTTTTGTCTCTGGAGATGATAATGAATTCCTTTGATACAGACAGATGAAGATGGAGCTACTTCTGCTAAACATTTTCATAGGAGCTGGTGGGGTGTGGGGTTTTCTTCAGCAAGAGTCCTCCCCCTATGTTGCTTTCATTACTTACAGGACTTTTCACTGAGATTAGCTAAAACAACTTTTAAAGCCTGGGACTGGTGTTTCCTCTCTTCAAGAGGGTGTTAACAGAAGGTTACAATTATACATACATTTTAATATGTAACTCTCTATTGTAAACAATTCACTCTTAATATGTCTGGCTTTTGTTTGCTGTAAAGTTATACATTATATTTGGATGAATGATTCACTTGGCTGTATAGTAATTTCTCTGTATAGGTACAATCTAACTCCAGTCATCCTAGATTATTTTTTAATCTAATTTAAAAAGGAAAACCTCCTCCCTGTTTATAAAAATATTATTTGTTCCTGGCTTTCATACATATATTTGGAGGAAAGAAATGAGTGATACTGAATAATGACTAGCACTCAGTCTCTCTAACCACAAATTATGCACCTCTATTTGCAATTTATTCTAAATGTTCATTGTTGTTGGGGTTTTTTGAACACTTTCTCTTTGTGTACTCTCTCATCTTACTGTGCAGACTCCCCTAAATCCATACCCAGACACACAAATGCCTGGGCTGTATTGTGGAATGTGAGCTCCTATTCAGGCAGAGGGGCAGCCAGAACACTTCTGGGTTGCTTTGAGATGGGGTTCAGACTCATAAACCAGTGGGTGGAGAAAGACAAAGACCAGCTATTGCACCACTCCAGCATGACCTAGTCCATATAGGAATGGAGGTGTGTGAGTAGCTGTTGTTGGTATTGGAGTAAAACAGAAATAGGGAGGAATGGTTCCTGTGGTGCCCCAGTATGGAATAGCTTCCTCCATCTTCTCTCTTGGGGTGTCTGCTTGAGATATGATCTAGTGCAGTGGGGAAGAACACATAATCATGTCTGTATATAAGAAATATCTCTGTAGCATAAATGCGGACACCTACCTGAATAAGATCCCTGTTACAACAAGTTTATTATGTGTCAATGTAGGAGAGGAATCTCTGGATGGAAACACTGGAAAATGACACTCTTCCCATCAGAGGAAAGCTTTTGTTAAAAATGCTCTGAATGTTAGATTAGGGCAATGACAGTGAAGGACTGGGTGTTTTCCCACTCAACATGTGCTATATGGGTTTCCTTGATCTTTAAAGAGGAAGATAAAGACAGTATTCTGTGTTACCACAGAGGCAACAAAGAAATGGGGATAAATGATCTCTGGTTGTAGTACCCCACCACGTTTGCCATTCATTAGAGTGAAATGGAATAATGGTATGGAAACAGCTGAACTGTATCTGGGTCCTCAGCAAGATATGAGTTTGGGCCACACAGGTTTTTTTGTTTGCTTAGGGAGGTACATATTTGTCTTCCCATAGCTTTTTCTTTCATGGGCTGTAGAAATAAATGTGCCTTAATATACCAGCTCACTGATAAACCCCATGTTGGATTGTGCTGACAGACGATCCTGAATAGCTTCATGTTCATGTGTCTACAATCATGGCTTCTTGATTCATGGTGTAACTGCTCTAGAGAAGCTATGAGCTAGGTGCCAGGAAGGGGAGCAGCACCAGGTGAGATCCCACCTCCACTGAACTGAGGGCAGCATTCCTCAGATTATGTCTCCACTAGCCCAGCCTTCTGCCTGCTCTATCTCCCCAGAAGTAACATTGTGAACTAAGAAATAAATCAGTTCTGCTTAATGGTGTTCACAGGTCAACTGCAGATCTAATATCTGTAGAACCAGGAACCCTGAATACAGTGTTTAATCTGTTACAAAGAGGAACATGCAGTGCTCTGAGACAAAACAGATTTTTCAGTGTCTCGTTAATTCCCTATGTAGAGGTTTTGCATAAGTATTAATTAACACTAACACACATGTAATATATGGGTACTAATCTATTTTCTGTTCTAAGCAAGATAAAAATTTTCAGTTCTAGTCTTACAGAAGCTTGCAGGTCCAACCCAATATGAAATGGAGAGGACTGTCGCTATTTTTACCCAGAAGTAATGTATAATATTCTGAAGTCCAAAGCCAAGTTAGCTGATAGCGTGGAAATGGTAGGGACTACATTTCATTAATGATCACCACCAGCTCTAGAGTTAAGCAACTCGCACATGGAAAGACTCCAGACAGCTCTGAAAACCAAATGAAGAGTTTGTTAGCTTGGGAAATATGAGCCTAATAGTTCATGGGACTGAGATGACCTTTCACATGAGCACAGTGTGGTTAAGAGATGAGTGTGCAGGATCTGAGTTTACTTAATCTTACATGTTGAGGAGCATCAAGCTACTGCATATAACGTAAGCCTTGGCCTGATGCTCCTGTGGCTCAAGCTAAGAAATCAAGGGTTTCAGCCAATTTGTGACTCTCGTATGTGGATGAGATGCATGTTAAGACACTGTTTCAAGTCCAGTAGCTGAGGAAAATGAGCCCATGTAGCTGAAGAGCTGCAGTTCACAGACAGAAGAACTGAGTGCATGCATGTGTGCTTGAGCAGAAGCTATGTATATGGGGCACTATATCACAGAATAAATTGCTCCAAAGAAATCCAGAGCAGAGAGGTGGCTTCAACACAGCCACTGCAATATGGAAAGAAATGGTGACTGTAGTTTCCTTGTGTGCTAAACTGAGTTTCCTTCTGTCCTGAGAATTTTCAAAATATAGTGAAAGTTTGCCATCCTAAAGCAAAGAAAATATTGGCAATTAAGAGTGGTGTTCTTTTAATATATTAATATTAACTACCTTGAAAGGAAACCTTTTTCCATGGAAAAATGGGTTCACTGGGGGTGACTGTGATGGAGAGTGGGAAATCAGCAGCACTAACCTGGCTCTTTCCTCTGTCAAGCTGGTTCAGTGAGAGCAACATGGTGCTTTGCACTTCTGAAAGTGAAGCCACTTATTTGAGAGAGTTGAATAAACAAGTTTACCGGCATCCATAGAGTTCCTCCCTCTAAGGCCTGTGCACATTCTTACGCTACTTTTCATAGCCTCAGCAGACAAAATGAATTGCAATTACACTTCAGCGAGGTTGTTGCTTTGTTTTTATTTTTCTCTAGTGGATGCTCTGTTAGGCAGCAATGTTACTCCAGTATTAGAGTTTATAATCTGCTGAACCAGTGATCTCGGGAGTTGGAGTAATGTAACAAAATTATGTCATCCCTGGATACGAAATTCTTTTGAACTCCCTTATGCTGCAGTTAAATGAGTTATTACCTTCAAGCATGTTTTCCAGTCTAGTTGTTCCTATTTTTTTGAAGACATCCAAAAATCCTCTTATTTTTATTTTTGCTTTCAGATGCATTTGTTTAAATTGAGAACATGTCAAAATTATCTCCTGGGGTGGAAGCCCCAATGTATTAATTTCCTGAATAGTTCAGCTTTGCTAATCATGATCAGATGTTACCTAAAGTAACAGGTCCTCCCTGGGCTTGTAACAGCCTTCCCAGAAATCTAACTTCCCATCTCCTACAATAATATTATCTTGATAGTGGCTTTGAGTCATTTTTGTGGATATTTACATGGTGTCTACTGACTTTCCTCCTGCCTTTAAGGGCCTCATCCAAAGTCCAGTGAGACATTTTCCACTGCCTTCAGAAAGAGTGAGATAAGGCACTTGAAAAGATCATTCATCTAGGGAAAATGTGTTCTCTTTACAAGTACTTACATGCTGCTGGGTTTGCATCTTCACTGAAGGGATTGCAGGCTCTATAGTGCATGTGTGAGTCATGCTGGTGAATCAGATTCTTTCTTGGTTTTCAAACTGTGGTTTTCTTTGTAATAAAGCACACATTGTATTTTCACAGCCAAAGGTCTACCATCACATCCCTTTCTCAGACATACGTGCTAAAGGGAGAAGCTGTACATGGTCTTAAGTATCTAATGCAAATAAAGGGGTAGCACTGGAATGATACACATTTTTTGTTTGTTTCCAAATTGGATCTTTTAAAAGGTGCAATATGAGTTTCATGCAGTAGTTTCAAAATACAGGAACAGTTAAGTTGCTAGGTGTTTGGGGAAGGAGTCAGGCAATTCTATTAACTAAATTACCTTCTGTAAATCTAACCTTTATGGGGAAAAAAATGCACCCCTTTTTTCCAGGGAGTAACTTGCTGCTAATCTGTGATGGATATTGAGTTCAACAAAAAGCATATGATATATGTCATGGTGTTAATTGTCTGGTGTTTTGCTGTTCTGTCTTCATCCCTCTCTCTACAGTAGGAATCCTCTAGGCATTTCTGTTGTGGAAATAGTCTTGAAACCATTAAAACAAATGCCATTTAGGATGTTGGTCTCAGGTCCCTGGTCAGTGTAAATCAGCCCTGACTGCAGTGTGTTTATGTTGCTATCTATAACCTGGAAATCCAGGCTGTTACTGTCTTCCATGTTCTTCTATAAGATGATCTGGGACCCGCTCCCAGAGGAAATGCGAAGCCCCCCACCATGCATGTCCTGTCATAATATCCCCACAGCAACTCATGCACTGATGGGAGTTGAACTAGATGATCACAGTGCCTATCAATGAAAGGACTAGGAGATACATCAAGTTGTTTGCAACACAAAATTAGTTCATACCAGATTAAAAAAAAAGGCAGCCAATTGCCTTAATCATTAGCAAGAAAAAGAACAGAAATAGAGGAGAGAAAGATCTGAAAAGATTTTGGAACAACGGTTTTTTAGGGTGCTTGATTTACTATTCAAGTGTGCACAGCTGCTGCTTGGGGGAGAAAAGGCACCATGCCAAGAAGGAGAGACAAGGGTAGAACAGCAATGAGAGAGAAGATTGTTTGAAGACTGGGCTATTAAATGGGCTTAGAAAAAGGTCTCCTCATTCCTTCCTCCATTTAAAAAAAAAAAAAAAAAAAAAAAGAGTGGTCTGCTTTAGAGTCCCACCAGCTTACAGATATGCCACTTTTAAGCATTACTGATGGCAGGACAACAATCCACCATTCCTCCAGTCCTGTTTTCCTCAAAGGCCATGTTAGCTGCATTAAAAGCTTCCTTATTGGTAGCATCTTTCTTGTGTGTTCCTTCTCATCTTTCGAACAATCAGCTTGAGTGGGAGATATCTAATTATTCATTTTAGTGAAAAGACAGCAGTCGAAACTGCCTGTCCAGAGCTATTCAGGCTCTTGGCATGGCAGTAGTGCCATTATGTGGGAAGGCATAAAGCTTCAGTACGTGACACCTGTCGGGAATGGTCCAGGTACAGACCAGAAACACTTGCCAAAACTGATCAAAGCAACTGCTTCCTTACTTTTAGCAAGGTGGAGGATGTCTCCCTTTGGACCCAGAGATTTGTCATCATTCGAGTACTGCTATACTTATACAGACACAGATTGACTTGGTCTTAATAGCATTGATTGGCTCGCTCAGGTGATGGTCTTATAATACAGCCGTTCATTCTGCTGCTCCCACCACCGGGCAGCTAACATTTTTCTCTGCTTGCTTGATGCTATTTTCATTGTTTCAGTCTCCTTGGCTTTGCTCCTCTTTTGCACTGTAAGAAGGTTTCGCCAATGCTCTGCTCTTGCTCGGAGATACAAGGGCACAGGCTGATCTTTGGACAATGGGGCCAAGTGCCTTTCTATCGGTGAAGTGGGTTTTTCACCCAGATTTTCATGTGCTCCCCACTGATCAGTGCTCAGTGAGGGAGAGGAACTGAGTTTGTGTTACTGGTTTGGATTACTTTGTTTATGAGAATCTTGCTTTTGGTGATTAATGCCTGCATATTATACAAGAGTGGCTTCAAATTTTCTCTTTGAAGCATGGCTCTGGAAATACTGCCAGATTATATTTCTTCCCAGGCAAATGCTTCCTTTTCTATGGAAAATGGGTATGCTTTGTCAGTTGCAAAAGACCCTAATATGGTACAACTTGTCATCGTATTTACAAACACAGCCTCTCTATTCCAGTAAAACATGAATACACTGTTGAAACATTGAACTGTTCACTTACCATAAACTAAACTGGCACTGCCCTCCCAAGTGACCAGTTCAAACAATTCACCAAAACAGCCATTGAACCCCGCAATAAGGGTTCTGGACAAAACATCTGCTTTTGCCTAGGCTCTGCTAGTCACAGCTTTCTGATCTTCCAGTACTCAATTGGGAACAAGCTTTGGATGAGCTGGAACTACTTCAATCTGATTTAACAAGCTTTTTTTTTTTCTTCCTGTGGTTTAGCCACAATTTCCTTTTACCTTTTTAGGGAACAATGTTTTAAGAAGACATTTATTTAATTCCTATTCCTACTGGATTTTTGAGATTTGATTTATCATACTTAGTGGTCATGACAAACACACTATAGCCAAGTGTGAGAAGAATTATTTGAATGCAGATTGACATGAAGGAAAATTTTCAGAGGAGCTTATGTGACTAAGGTGTACAAATCCCATTGACTTTGAAGTTTTTACCTAGTATCTTTCTAATCATCTTAAGAGTCTGGTTGTCTGGTTTACTAATTACGAATCCAATTTTCAAAAGCATCTGTCAGGCTTTTGCAAATGGGACTTAAATTCTTAACTCACTGAAGAACTGCAGCATTATATATTAGTGGGAGCCTTAGTTTTCATTGATCTTAAAAATAAATCAGTGTGATTAACAGACAGGTAAACTGAGGAACTGTGTGTTAGGACCTTGATTTCATCCAGCTGTCTGCTCAGGCAGTGTTGGTGAGTGGCAAAGTGGTGTCTGTGGGCACACAATCCAAAGCAGGTGACCTACTGTACATCCTACTTCCATACAAACCACTCTACTATAGTCTCATTTTATTCTTTCTCATGATTTGTTTGCTTGTTTAATTTGCTGTGTACTACTGAGACTCAATTTCTTGCCTATGCTATTACCATGTTAAAAATCTTGCTCTGGACATCACTCGAACCCTAAGCTTTTCTTTATCATTGTGCTAATGCCTCTGGAAGATGCTCTTGAGCTTTTTGTTCTATTAAGTTTCAAAAGATCCATGTAAGAGTGTTTTTTGCCTCACTTCCTTTTTAAGACCATTGTTCAGTGTAATATTGGTTATCATTTGGAAGTCTTACAGATTTTAATCCAGAATATTTTTTAAAAATTTAATTCCCTTGCTTTTCTTGGGTGACTCCCTTTTCTCCCAAATCATGCAAATTAATCCCACTTTGTCATTTGCTGAGTATAGCAGTGTCAATTGTTAAATATGTCCTTGAATAAAATCTCTTGAGACCTTTACCCACTAACATTGCTCCTGCAGAGATCCCTCAAATTTGTTGAGATACTCATACCAATGTTAGATTAGATGCAGTTATCAGCTGATGCTTCACTCATAGCAAAATATGCCTGCAGTCCCAGATTACTTCTCACTGTGTGCATCTGCCTTGCAATCAGCTTGTGGTCATTTGGCTGTTTATACTTTATGATAGAGCAATTCAGTTGATCTGACTGATGTACTGGTTTTAAACAACCAACTTGACAATAAAGGGCAAATTCTTTGTGGTTGTTTTTTTTTTTTTTTTTTGTATTTGGCATTTGAAAAAGAAAGGGTCTTCGTAATACAAATTGATTTTTTTTTTCTCCATTTTCCTTTCTCATGTGACACTTTTATTTCCAATTTGTGTAAGCAGTACACCAGACTGAAGGTAAATTTTGATCCCCATTTTAGTGTTTCAGTCAAAAGCATAGGCTGCTGTTCATTACGTATTTAATCCTGGACATCTTTCTCTCCGCCCTCCCTTGAAATAAGGTAAGTTTGGTATTTACACGTGACTTTGGCTTCCTCAGAAGTTACACGTCTTCATGTTTTGTATCCTTACAGGTGATGGCAGACAACAGTATCCTCTTTGCAAATTCACTGGATTCTGGGAAATGAACTGATCACCAGTATAGCCTTCTCCTTTTCTGTAGAATTTATATCAAATTCATCCGAACAATCCAAACACTGATTAAGACAAAGTATTAGTTGATTTTGGTTGAGTCATCTTTTGTTTTTATCCTTTTCCTATCCGGTATCTCAGTCTGATAATTATTTTTGAATGTCACACATGGTACCACAACTGAAACACTGTTTAACATAAAACATGACCAATTATTTGCTTATTTACTACTAAATGAACATTGTCAGATTAAAATGTTATCTTATTTTCCACATGTAGTAAAGATGAAGGGAAAGAAAAGTAAGGGAAATGATCCAAACTCCTTTTCCTTGGGGATTTCTGAAAAGAAATCATTGCAAATGACTTGAAATATGCAATATTTTTTTTCCAAAGAAGGATGCAAGTATATCCTATGAGGTAGGAAGGATTTTGAAGAGAGCAACATGTATGCAATATTATTGCTGAGCACATCCTTTCAACTGTGATTTCTAACTGGTTTACCAATTCTTCATTTTGGAACTAGCTTACCCACTTGATCTTCATGCTCAAAGCTTTTCTGCAAAGACTTTTGGCTTTTGCCAACTTTGGAGCATCCCCATAGTAACCTAGTTCTTTATGTCAAGCATGTGGGAAATTGTTGTGCTAAACTGGTTTACTGTTTCACCTCAAAGTGGAAGAAGAATGTTGAAGTATCTTCCTGGAAGATTTTTTTATATAACTTCAGCTTAAAAATAAATAACACCCATCAGTCTTGCAAGTTATCAGCATTTCTAATCACAGTTGTGCAGATTAATGAGCTATGAGACACAACTGGTTCAATCTGCACTGGATTCAGGTGAGCTTCTCAAATAAATCTAGTCCCAAGGGATTACTGTGTAAGGACCCAATTGTGAAAATGCTTTTTAAATACCTAGACTGAGTGAACAAGTCTGTGGAACTTTCCTTAGGACAACCATGAAGCCATACACATTCCCCAATGGTTTCTGGGGAAGGCAAAATTGCAGTAGGCCTTCTTGACATGCTTCTATGCATCTTAGCTTACCAATAGCCCTTGTTTTAGGGAACATGAGGCCATTAAATAAAGTTTAACAGCATAGAAATAAACCTACATTAAACCTACTTCATTGCTATTCGGCTGCACAACCTTCCTTGTATAATGGGCATCGTTCTCTGTGTAGGAAAACCCTTCCCATAAATGCTGTTAATCTTATTTTAACCGTACTTTTGTAAATACAATGACATAGTCAATGGTCCCACTGAGACCACATTTCCCAATAATGAGGGAAATGGTATTTACAGGAAGGACTTAAATATTTCTTTTGTACTGGAGCATGCATTTTTGCATGTAGTGTATGAACCCCCTAATACAACTATGACTAATGTACTCAACTAATTAAATTTTTACAGCATTCCAGCATGTCAGTGTCAAATGTTTGTCTCCAGTTACCCTCCTCGTAACACTGTCAAATAAACTTCTGCTTTTTATATTTAGTGTTTGCCTCTCTCCTTCCATACCATGTGAAATCGAGGCGGCATCATCATCTTCATGAAGACAGGAAAACTGCTTCCTGCTTCCCCTTGTCCAACAGTGACCCTTAAGCTTTTAACCTGCCACTTCGTATCTGCTGTTCTGCAGCAGTATCCCATGTACTGTTATTCAATGCAAGGATTAGAACTTGGAGTTAGAAGATGATATGCATATGTAAATACAAGGAAGCTAACCATATATAAAACTCTTTTTCATTAATCATTTTCACTGCAGAAAAGTGAGGCTTTCCCACTAACCAGATAGCTGCTTGGAAACAATTCAGGGAAAGATAAAACAGGAAAACAGCAATCTTAAGGCTAGTAAATGTTAGGACATCAAAGCCAGGTGAAAAGGTCCATAAGGCACCTCTAGGTTATATCCCTCTAAATAACAAAGGTTTATGTTTGAGGATAAAGTGGGATTACTCCCCCAAATCAGGCATCACCAGGAAAATAAAGACATTGTTCAGTTCAGTCTGTTTAATCTTCCCTTTACAACGCAGGCAGGTCATCATGCAATCTCCCTGAATCCCTCAGTAAGCACTAAGTTGTTGCCTTTAATTAGTCTGCAAGTTACAGTTTAAATGCAGGGGCCTGACATCTCAATTAGGTAAGCAAGATAAGATCCCAATAAATGATTTCTCCAGTCTAATATTCTACAGTGATGCCTTCTGGAGTACCGACACAATGGGCATTCTTCTCACCATGCCGCAGATGCAAACAGGGGCATTCAAAGTGCACTGTTGTAAAAGAGCACTGCATATTGTTTTAATCCCTTAGTTTAAATGCTTGTTATTTGAACAGGTTCTAGAAAATAACCCTTCATTAATATCATTAGGACTAGACTGGGGCCAAGCCCATTAGCTGCCTAGTAGCTGTAGATATGGTTGACTCTACATGACAATAAAACCTTGTTTTGGGGAGTTTATCAATAAACTGCAAATGAGCATTTCAGGCTGAAAAGTTTCTCCAGCAGCAGATTTTCACCAGTGAGTAAGCCAAGATGAAAGCCAGGACTTCTGGTGGTGCCAGTTGCAGCCTCTTCATGGGGGATATTGCAGACCAGAGTTTGGTACAAATCTGTGACCTGTGCCTCAGGGTTTATGTTTTGGTTTTAGAGAATTTGAGATATTTATTTTTCTTGAAAAATGTTGAGCCTTTGCTACTTACAAGAAACATCAAACAACATCAAAGGTATTTATAAGTATAACTTTGTTTTTCACAGAAGAAACTGGGCAAAATATAATTCAAGAAATTGTTACAAACATGTCAGGCTTGTTCTGAGGAGGCTTTTTTCACTTGGACCATGAAACCAGGTTTAGGTTATGTCAAAAGAGAGTAAGAAGCAATAATGCAGTTCCTAAATTCAGGGTGCTGAACAATCCTGAATTTGGTGCTTAGCTTGCCAGGTAAAGTGTCTTCAAATTGCTCAGTGCCCAGGAATGGGATTCGTACAGGTGAGACATTCAGCAAGGTCTGCATAAGTGGTCTTACAGAAAATGCCAAGGGAGGGCATGGACTTTTTCAAAAGTCAGGGGTCTTCCTCTGGACTAAGCAGAGAGCTTTCCTTTTTAAAAAAATCATGGTCTTGGGTCTTCTGTGGACATTCAAACCCTGAATTTCTCCCCCAGAAGTGGAGAAAGGAGAACTCTTCTCTGTCCCATAACAGGGCTGGAGGGAAGGTTGGACCAGCCTGGGAGAGGCAGGGTGCTGAGAGGACCGCTTGCCTCCTGTCTTCTGCTTGGAAGTATTCAAACCCACATCTCTTACCTCACCCTGCTGAGCTTCCTCCCTGTGCAGCTGTAGGACTTGAGTCATTTTGTGTGCTTCCCCATGGAAAGTGCTCCCATCACACAGAGCACTGCAGCCTGAAGAGAGGAGGAAATATGTGCCAGGACCCCAGCAGATTTTAAGTTGCTCCGAGATAAGGAGAGGGTTGCACAGGGGTTCTAAACTAGTGCATGAAAACCACAAATGCTATCTCGTTTGGTGATTAAGTCTTTTGGAGAGAGTACCTGAATTGCCGTGTTGGTGGGTAAGCAGTAAACTGGTTCAAACAAACAAACACGTTTCATCAGGGGCTTACTCATAAAAAAATTTCATATCTCATTAACCAGTTGATTCTGCAAACCTCCCCCACCCGTTATTTTTTTTTTTTCCCCATCTCTTTCCCTTGGCATGCTTCCGATTTCTAGCAGCAGCAGCTGCGCACAGTTGAATAGTAAATCAAACACCCTAAAAACTGTTGTTTTAATACAATGTCTAAGATTTCCCAATTCTCTTTTCCCCCCTTATTTTTCTTGATAACTATTCTGGCTCATCTTTGTCTAGTAGGAAAATAACTAAATCTGGTAGCAAAAGCCTGACCTGTATTTTTAATTTTTGTAGAAATTAGTGGGTAGGTTAGTAAGTGAAAAGCAAGTAATCCACAAGCAGTTTATATAAGTGGATATTACAGGCTTGTGTTGTTAATTGGTATTAAATACATTTTTTAAATTACATTTCAGTCGCAAATGACTTTTCTCATCAGACTCTCTTGTGGCAGAGCTATTTCTTTCTTCGTTGTGGTTATAAGTCTTTGGAGAAATCAGTGTATGCATCCCCCACAGCCTTCATTTCATCCTCTCCCTAGGCCATGCCATCTGGCAGTATCTTCTTTCTCCGAGTCTTCAGGTGCCTCTGTTGGCCTGAAAAACCTTCTGAAAGCAGGTTGAGTTCACCATGTCTTAAAAGACACCCTCTCTAGGACAAAAGCACCTTCACAGGTTCCCAAAGGCATCTGGAGGCTTCCCAGCCCACAGTGCCGAATCAGAGGTGGCTTCCTGGCTTAAGAAAGGGTGAATGAATCCCCATTAGCAAGGCTGCAGCTCTTTGAAGCAGATCATTTGCAGTAATCAAGAGCTCAATCTGCTCAAGGAGTTATTGAACTTTTGTTATCTCTGTACAGCTTGGCTTGTCTAGTGTGGGATGCACAACTGCTGGGTTAGCACTCAAATCTCTGGTTATATACAGCACCAGGGTTTTTTCTGTTTTGTTTGTCATCTGGCCTGTGCAGTGGAACCAGGCAATGGTAAACCCATCCTGGTGCAATGCTGTCTGTTGTGAGCTAGGAGGAAAACTGTTTTGATTATGCTTGTGACATGCAAATTGCAGATGCAGTGCCGGTGACGTTACTATTGTAGTGAAACTGCACGTGGGGCAAAATGTCCTTCCCTTCAAGAACAGCCCTTTAGTTCCCTTCTCCTGTGAGAGGACTGTGCACACTGCTGAAGGCAGAGGGAGAGCATGGGGCAGGGGTGTACGTGCAGCAATTGCATCACATTCTGCAAGCAGCTTTTTCTAATAAGCCTCCAAGAGCAGCAGTAAAATCTCCATGTTGCTAACAGCACAGATGGGCGAATAACATTGCCTGTGTGACATGATCACTTGCAAAAGTCAGGGAATTCAAAGATAAGGACAAAACTGTGTCTTTGACTCCAGCCATTCTGAGAGAAAAAAAAGCTTGATGACAAGACAGAGAGGAAACCACCAGCCTTAGCAGTAGATCCTCAGAGATTCTGTTGATGTCCCTCAGAGCTGGACAGGGAGAAGATGGCCATGGACATGGGCAGTGGAGCACTACTGCCATTAGTTGCTCACTCCTGTAAGGTGGTTCTGGTGGGGATACAAAGAGATCTCCAGTACCCATTGGAAGCCAAAATCTTCTGCATGAATGCTTTGAGTCCCCATTGCAATTCTGTGTCCCCTGGTTGAAGCTGGGAACCTTTATGGGGAGCTGGAGAGGCTCTGGGAACCAAGGGAAGATGTGGATGTGTAACATAACTTCCTGGCTGCCCACTTCTCTCATTTTGTAAAAAGGCATTTGGGGAAATCACTGTTACTGCCTCTCTTTATGCTCCTGCTCCCTTCTTGTGGGACATTATGCTTTTTGTGGCTTTTGGTCTTTTGAAGTTAAGTTTGTTACACAGTCTTGGTAAGTGCTTTGTGGCTTGTAGCAGTGTGTAGGCGAAGAAAAAGGACAGGGCTGTGCCAAAGGCAGTTTGGTCTCTGATGGTAGAACCAGCTGTTAAAAATCAAAGCCAGTTTCCTAAACCACCTTTAAAAACCACTCTAGCAAGCTTTGCTCCCTGCTGCTTGATGGCCCTGTCCTCTCAAAGCCACACCACCCATGCTTGTTTTGGCAGATCGCTCACTCTTCTCCTTCTTTGCTGCTGAAGTCGTAACTCCAAAGCCTCCACCCATGGACCCATGCCTTGCACTGGTTTCTGCTGGCCTGGCAGCACAGCCAGCAAAAGGATGGCGTTGGGAAAGGTCTGCAGACCTTTCCGGACTAAACATCTATTGTGTAGGACTGGACTGACTGACCGGCCCTGAAGTACATGTGTTACAGTGTACAGTACTGTGATCAACATTAATGATTTGTGGACAGGTCATAGTATTTCAACTAACCAGATTAATACCTCATCTGATACACAAACTCCATGTAGCAGTACAATTTGCACGCTGTCCCCAGAAGACCATAACAACTGCTCTAGAACCATTACCATCTAGCTAGCAAATAAATATTTGGGCATGCAGGCTCCTTTGGAAATGTGGATTATTCCCTGAGAGGCTGCAATGGCTTCTCTAGGTAAACACTAGCTCAGGGCACGCTCTGTAAAGCAGATTTTTGACCTGGTGGACCTTGGCTGGCAGGCAGGCATGTGTGCCTGGGCAGCGAGCCGGCAGGCTGGGCTTTGCTGGGAGGACAGCAAGCCCCAGGCTGGGAGCAATGTCTTGTTTCATCAAGTAATGTGTCTTCCCCTTCCCACCCTGCTCCTTTCTTCTTTTCCATCTCTCTTTGGAGGAGAGGAAGGTACTTTTCCAAGCTAGGAAGTAACTACATAGGTATTTTAAAAATGCTTTTGAGTTTAAAATTAGAGTTTCTCAAATGAAGCTTTAAGAAATACTGTATTGGGTCTTCTTTTCCAGGGATGTTAAATTCTGCTTTTGTGCTTGAGTTGTGTTTCAGTGGACAAACTTCTCCTTCCCTCCTTGCAAAACATTTCCGTATTGGGTCTGAAAGGCTCTTCCTCTATGCTCTGACTTTTCTCAGTTGAGTTTCTTCAAAGCACATTTCTAAGGCTGAGGGAAAAGTTCTGGAAATGGGTTAAGCATTTTGCTACCACTACAAAGATTGATTTGATATTGAAGTTAGGGAACCACGTAAGCTCAGAGGAATATAAGCAAGATATGGAGCTCTGCCTCCCTTAGTGGTCAGCTCCTTCAGTTAAGGTTTTGGTGACTTGTACTGTAATCCCCACATACTGTCTGGTGGCTACACTGACATCAGCTGGCTTCAGTCCATGATGCTGGGAGGTGCCCATATCATAGGATTCTCCACCAAAACAGACTCCTTTCTGCTGAAATACTCCTTTAAACCAAGATCAGAGCCCCTGGCAAATGGTTAAGTGCTGTCCTTGTTTCTGTCTGTCCCTGGAGGAGGATCTTCATGCCAAAAGCACAAAAGAAAAATGTAACTCCAAAACCTGAAGTTGGTTTAGTTAGAAGAGGTGATATTCAGAGATGCTGAATATTCTGCATGGTCAGCACAAACTGGATTTGCAGCTCTGAAAATCAAGGCACTCAATTTGTGTCACTAAACAGAGATTTAGGGCTCCACTTCAAAAAGAGGTTTAAAAGATACACAGAAAAGCACGAGCCTATTTTAGGTGATGTTAAGTCCTAACTACTCCTCTTTGGTTTTGAAAATCTTTCCCACTCTCCCCAAATTTGAAAACATTGTCTTCAAGTGCTGTCATGCTACAGCTCCTCAGTAATGCTAAAATTCACTTGAAAGAATGTGTTTAAAAATGAATACGCTCAAAGATTATGCATGGATTCATATGCATAGATTCTATGACATTGTCTCAGAGACAACAACTGCAGCATATTGAGTCTCATATTGAGGAATCATTTCACAGTGCTTTACTGTATGTTTTAGTCCTATCTCTTTGCATCTTTATCAGAAGCCCATATATGTCACCATTCATCTCTCTCCTTGAAACAACAGAATTACAGTATTTGCTTCCTGAAAAGTGTTGAGGTAAACTTTCTTTTTTTTTTTTTTTTCCCAAGTGATCCCTCTGGCTCTAGGAGAAGGGACCTGTGTGGGGATTTGCCCTTTAAGGAAGGTGAAGGGTGCAGCTGGAGTTCAAAACCATGCAGATTTGGGCTTTATCTTGTTCTCTCCGGGCCTATGAAGGCAAAAGAAATCTGGTGAATTAATCTGCCACGGAGGGGGATGCATTGCCACAGACACCAGATACACAATTGTGCTCAGGATGTTTTTTATTATGAGAACTTACGCTCTGCAGGGAAGGGGAAATGGTGGGGAGGATGGCTTCAAGCAGATACAAGCACCAACTCCCATCAAAAAATATCCCATCTTTGTGAATATCCCCTGCATGGAAAGGGTTCTTGGGGAGATTTTAAAAAAAATCAACAGCAAGAGTCTCTTCTCCCCAGCAGTATTTCTTGATGATGACAGAGCCCCTCTTTCCCTTCCCCCCTTGCTATCAGCTGGCTAATCTGCCTGCACATTCTGACACACAGCTGCGAGAGATGAAAACTGTACTGTTGATAGATGAAACTTTGGATAAGATTACATGGTTTTGAATATCTTGATGACATATTTGTCTGAAAAGTCTTTTAGAGGACAGCCTAATATAAATGCACGGAAATGTTTCTAATGACTAGCATTTGTCTACGTACTTGGTTTGGAAGATTAACATTCACGTGTTCTTCGACTGTCATTTGCATTTGTATGTGGAGGCAAACTTTTCAATAATCACTTCTTCATGCCGAGAAGAGTTAACAATTTATTCAAAATACACAAGGCCAAATTAGTCCCTTCTGTAAGGCTGGGAGCTTTGGTGGTGGAGTTGCACCAGTGGTGGATTTGGCTTTGCTGTGCTCTGCAGCAGCCGCAGCCACATGCCCAGGAGACAGCATGCACTGACCCTGCCTGTGGTAATGATGAAAATTCCCCCATTAGAAAGACAGAGCACACTACAGAGCAAAAGGGAGGAAAAACCCCAACCACCCAAGGTCAGGACAATTGCGCCTTTCATCAGTTTTGCTGTGCTGAATTCTGGATTGGTTTCTATTTTGCACTGACGAATGCAGTAAGACTCATTGTAGTGTTTTTATTCTTATTTTCATAACACCCAGTAGTGTGGTTGGACCTCCAGAGTACCATTTTTCAGCTGGGGGGAGGGCAGAGACCACCTTATTTTGACAAGTATTGGCACTACCAGTAAGAGTGTGTGAATCCTGTCCCAGCCTAAATCTGTCTGAGTTTAGGGATTTTAGGTGCCTCAATCACTTTAGACAATTGACCTTCAAGAACTCTTGATGAAAACAAGCTTTCATTCCTAAAATATGGAAGTAGTTCTGGAAATGTGGTCCCATTCATGTCCTGGAGAGAATGTATCTGTATCCATCCTACCTCAGTTTTGCCCTGATGCAACAAATGTTGATGGAAGGACTTCCTTACTGAGGGTTAGAAAGGGCTTTGGTGGACCACACATTAACATGCACCTTGACATTGTCATGCAAAAATAATTAGAGCTCATCTGTGCTACAGTAATGTGAAGCCTCTGCTGTCCTCCTTCCTGCAGGCAGAATAAAATGAAGATACTCCTCAAATCTGGCCCCTAGGTTATATGTTCCAGATGTCTGGGCTAAAAAAATGTAACTCAACACTACAGAGCTGCACTTCTGAAATGGTGGGGTGTTCTTTCCAAGGGTGTGCAGGAAAGAAGGCTATGGGAGCCATTCCGTTCACAGCACTGGATGGTGCTCAGCACAGCTGGGAGAAGAGGCGGCATGTGGGAAGGGGAGTTGCAGGGCTGAATATTTTATGAAAGATGGTTGGGGTGAGGAAAGACAAACACTTGCAGAGACTGGTGGAGCTGTGCATCCCTGAGGGCTTTGGACAGTTGTTTAAACATAAATGAACCTTTCAATCTGCCTTCCGTGAGCTCAAAGCAGCTCCATGAAATTGGCAGTTACCACCATGCACCATGGGCATTATTTGTGTAGTGATGCTGTGGCATATATGGACCTTTGGTTACAGGGACAGACTCTCACCTTGACGTTGCTGGCTGCTGTTCTGAGCTGCCCATAGGTTGTTCAAACCCTTAAGGAGGATGCTGCACTCTCCACAGGCCAGGAAAAGGCAGGCAGGAAGCCTCTCAAGACATTTCTCTGCATGAGGAGAATGGTTAGGAGGACAACAATGCAGATCCCGTTAAGCTGTTCATCTATCCTCCAACTGAACACACACTACTGTATCATTTTCCAATCACCTACTCTCACTACTCTCAGACGTCTGATTATAGATGAGGTATTTTAGCACAGAAGAGTTGTTTAGAGCTTAAGTTTCTTTCATACTTGAAAATATCACAGTTACCGGGTTGCTTCCTATTGAATACTGCTTCTTAAAAGGCTTCTGGGTTGAGCATGTCTTTGTCTGGCGGTGTCGTACAATCATAGATACAACTTCATTTTGCTTCCTCTTCACATACCACCATGTCTCTGTAGACTTGCACTGACACTCTTTCCCCTTTCGAAATATGTTGACATCTTGATGTCTTCTCCATAGACTTACACTGACACAGTGTTAGGGACTTTGTGATGACACCGCAGCCCACGGTAGTGAATGGTGAAATAGCCCTGTCACAAACTATATCATGAAATATCAAAACTGTTTAAAAATGTAGTTTTCCATGAAAAAAAAAATCCTGAAGGCCTTGAGCTTACCTTGAGGACTGATCTGCTCAGTTACATATGAATATAGATGCTTAAATAGAGCATTTTAACCTATGACAAATATAAAAAAGGGCTTAATGCCTATACATTATCAGAATTCGTAGTAGCTACAAATGATGTTCTTGACTTGTGAATACATCTTATATTTGGCCAATATAAGTACTTTAAAACTCTGGATGGACTAATATTTGATACTAAATATTTTGGGTTTTTCTTTACATGGAGCATCGTGACCAAACTTGAACTGGCAAAAATTTGGGAGAGTTGTTTGTTTGGTTGGGTTTTTTTCAGTTATGAATACTCTTTATGATAAATACAGAATCAAGTATTCTTCCTTTCAGAAATGGTAGCATAAATTACTCCAGTGCACCCAGTTAATCTCTTCTGAAAATGACTCTTAGTACATATACATTTCTGCTGAAAATGACTTTGATGCTTGTCAGGGTTTTGTCAGGGTTTATTAATGAAGGCATCATGTATGGCAACAGTTGGTTTCTCTGTTTCTTTTGACAGTTATGAGAATCTAAAGTAGGTCAGGTGAAGATCGGTGAGATTGCCCAAGCTTTCCTTCGTTGCTACTCTTTTTAACCATTGAAGACTGCAATGAGTACAATATAAGACTGGAAAAAATTAACTTTAAAAGAGGTGCAGCTGTTAGAGAGAATTTTTCCTGTTAGTATTTGGGACAGTTATTAGATCTGGGATGAGATAACTTGGACAAATCAACAAGTTAAGACAAATAGTTTTGATTTCTTTGTTTGTTTATGGAAAAAAAAACACATTTGCTTAAGAATGTTGGAGAGGTGATTTTTGTCTCTTAATCCAAAAAGTGATTAATAGTAGGGCAGGCAGACATGCAGTTGGAATTTGACCACACAGGACAGAGTTCATGAGACAAATTCAACCCTAGTTTAAATGCTACATGGTCTAATGAGCCTCAGTATCTAGTTATTTTCCTAAATGTCTGCCTTGCAGACACCTCGGATCTGGAATTGGAAAATCCAGCTGTGCTCTTGCTGCTTCTCACAACACAGTGTAATTAGAACGTGCTGATAACTCTGTTGATGCATGAGAGATAAAAATCCATTCCACCTCATGCTGGTGGTAAAAATGCAGTTTCATCAGGAAAGAGAGCAGATATGAATTACGAACACACTGAAGACAACAGTATCATTTTCACCAACACACTTCTGACATCACCAACATCAGTGTGTGTTGTACACCGCTGCTTTATCCCTTGCATGGCATTGATCTCAGCAATGAGCCAGGACTCTACAGCACTAGACACTACGGAGAATAAAAAGTGTCCACAGCCCTGGAAACCCTCATGTCAAGGGACCATCTACCCAGTGGCTTCTGCAGCAGAGCTTTTCATGAAGAGCTCCTGCTGCTCTGGAGTCAAGCCTCTAATGGAGCTAATTTTTCATCTGCATCCTGGGACAAACTTGTCACGCAGCCTTTTTACGAGTAGGGGACATGACATTTAGTCAAGTTTTCCATGCTAAGAATTTCATGGTACATATTGTTAAAGATGACTGAAATAGGTTATGTACACATCAAAATGAGTGAACTTTTACCTTTCCTATTGCAAGTTATCCGTGACATCCTTGGAAATCATTGACTTCTCAGCTATTGACACTATTGGGGGAAGGGAAAAAAAGGTTCATCTTGCAAGAAATGCTAACTCAGAGATATCCCAAGAAAATCTACTTTCTTAGCTGGAGAAGAAAGATTCATTATTTGCTCATCTTGGTGAAATCTAATTGTGATATTTATATTCTGTATTAATTTGATTCAGTAAAGATTTCCAACGTAGGCAAAGAAGCCAATCGTAATAATTTGTTCTGAAGCTTTTATTACTACTGTGTTTTGAATGCAGGTATTAAAACAGCAGTAGAGCAGCAGACGCTATCCCTTGCATATCACTAAAGATGCTACCTATGCAATTCCTAAAAGCATGAGCCTTTCTAATGGGAGGAAGCAGCAAAACTCCCATTGACTTCAATTGGGTATAGATTTCATCTGGTAAATATGGGGTGGTGCTACTTGCTGAGGAACACAGTCATTTGCAAGGAACAGTTTACAGTAGCTTTGACTTTTCCTTTGTACTTTGTACTTTACAAAATAGAGTTGTGTACCATATATAAAATTGACTGCTTTGCATTAAAAATGAGTTTTCCTTTTAAGTTAAACAAACCTGCTTAAAAAGAGGAGACAGTTGGTGCCAGTAGCTGTGACTTAGTGTATATTTTTTCTACAGTTTCAAATACTCATTACAATTCCTACTTCTTTTATAGCAGTATCGCACAATAAACATTTCTTTTCTGATTAAGGGATTGAAGGAAAACTGAATTATAAACAGTATTAATATAAGAGGGAATTTCTATCCTGTGCTCTGTAGGCCTGAGTTTATATGACCTTAAACAATCAGTCTGAAGAAGTCACATCAGCTGCTGTACACATTCCACATTACTGAGGAATTAAATTAAGCAGCTTTAATATCTGTGAAATGGCACAGGCCTGAAAGAGAATCGTTCCAATTTATGGACTTTGTATCTGATTTACTAGTGCATGTCTAGCAATTTCAGAGCCACCAATTGCTTTAAGACCACCTCCAAAGTGTTTTTATCACTTACAGTAAATGTACTAACATAATGTTTTAATTAAACATTTAAAGTGCATCAAACAAATTTATTGATGCTGCCAGAAAAAGGAGGAGGAAAAAAGAGGAAATTCTGCTATTTTCAAAATAACCTGATCTACACACCATGTAGTGACCCTGGTAAGATTGCTCTTAAACATTTCAGCTAGCGTCTATAAATTAACAAAAAGCTTCCCCCTCCCCTCCAGTTCCCTCATTTTCCATCCCCAACCTCCAAATCATACTTTCTGCATAAAAACATGGTAAGAGCTTGTTGAAAGCTATTCAGCTATAATATCAAATGGTTGTGAACACTGCATTTATTTTTGCTCCTTGAACACAGGCCTGATATTGAAATGATATAAAAGTCCCAGCAGCACACTATATTGATGTTGGCATTAAAAATGCTTTTTCCGTTCGTGAGAGAGGAGTTCCCCCTTAAAAAAATAAAAGCCAATACCAGGCCTATCAAAACTTTATCATCCTGTTACCACTTGGGCACTGTATTAAATATTCACAGCTGAAGCTGGTTTTCATTAAAAGTCCTTTTCCCTTCTGCACTGGGGATCACAGACCTGACACAGATCCAGAATTCCTATAACCCTTTAAAAAAGAGAAAAGCGAGCATTGCATTGACATCACCTGAAAAAACACATTCAGATTTCATCCCATTTCATTCCCAGTTTGGTGCTTGCAGAAATGATGTGGGGTGGCAGGGGCAAAGATCGGCCCTAGGAGCACCGCAGTTCTTCTCACCACCTCCTCCAGTTCTGCTCATCACTTTCCAAGAAGGTGGACCTCGGGGAATGTGGCACAGCAGTTCAGTGCAGAGAGGCTATTTGCAGAAGGCTAAATTATGATTTATGATTTATGGCACCAAAACTACAGGCATGTTATTTGTGTACATAATATAGCTTGGGTTTTCCTAGTGAGGGGAAGAGTGTTTTGTCTTCCTGAGTAAGCATTCATTTGAGAGACTGATAATCATGGCAGGTTTGCTTTCCTACATATATTTTCTTACATATATCTGTCTTTGTGTATGAGAGAATAGCTAAATACAGTGGGTCGTAATATGAACAGAAAGCATATTTCTGTACCAAAGAGACTTACAGATGCTGGTGCCTGGAGATGGGATTCTAAGCAATTCTTGTTAAGGTCAGTACCGCCTGCTAACAAG
Organism: Coracias cyanogaster; assembly: GCA_033124195.1. NCBI lineage: Eukaryota > Metazoa > Chordata > Aves > Coraciiformes > Coraciidae > Coracias > Coracias cyanogaster. Next base: position 11,399 of record JAVSBS010013070.1, on the reverse strand, counting down.
CTGATATACAAATGTAAAGGGCATTTCATGTGTTTTATTTTATATTATATTACGTTACCTATCATCCACAATTCAATTTGCTTCATTTGTTCAAACCAGTAACCATAAGGACTACATGGTTGGAAAGGAAATGAGTGAGGAACGTAATAGTGGTTGGGCCTGCCAGGAAATGATAGGCAAGGCAAAATGCCATGGCAGAGCAGAGAACTGGCTATTCCTGGGAGACTAGTCTTACCTTTGTTAAGAGAAAGAAAAAAAATAAATAAAAAGGACAAGTAATTTCATCATTAGGAATCAGAACCCTGATTTTTGTGTGTCATTCAATCACCAGTTACATGAAAGCTGCCATGTCATCTAACACAAGGCAGGGTAATTATTTTAATGGTGGTAATTCAGTGATGTGAGAGCCACCACTAACTCTTTGTGATCTCCCATCATGTACTGACTCACTCCAGCTCTGCTTAACTGTGCCTTGGAAGACAAATTTACTGCAGGGTGATACTGTGGCTCATGGTTACCTTGCGGCCCACATCTATTCTTGTATCTGTTGTTTCCTGCTTTATATTTAGTTCTTTGGGCATTCTAGAATTTAGCATAATGGAGTCCAATCAATGATGTGAGCCACTGAGCAGTAACACAGTGTGAATATGAAGAAGTAATAATTGTGGCTTTCAGTATGAAGGTGGACAGATTTTTCTAGAGAAAAGAAATAAAGACCTCAGAAGAAGGATGCAGCATTTCTCTTCATATCGCTTCATCGTGTATGATTTACCATTGTGTTCTAGGGGATTGATTTTCAAAAAGAATGAATTTTGCATTAAATTCTGAGTATGGTTGCTGCAGAAGATAAGATATTTGCCTATTCAGATGATGAGCTGGATGCATAAGTGATCACATCAATGGGTAATATGCACATTCAGTCATGATAAAAAATTTGCATGCCCTATAAAGACCTGAAAGTTGAACATCTGGCCTTTTCTGTGGCACCTCAATTTTGTATCAATGTCTTCCCCTCTTTGAAAGGTTTATTCCTAAAACCGTCAGATCATCATAGTCTTGATACAACATTCACTGCACGCTGTTCATAAATTAGCCAAGCTCATCTCTGGTGGGAATGACTTTAATTGTTCTGCATCACAGGTATTGTGCTTACCATTAAGTCCTTGAACTACACATGACTGGACATGCGTGAAAGCAAAGCTGGTGCTGTTCTTCTGCCATGCAGGAGGGACTTCGGGCAGTTTATTTTGTGGCAATGAAAAAGGTTCATTAAACCTCTATAGCATATGCTTTATGTAGGGTCGGTAGTCGAAGGGAATTGGATGGCAACTCTTTCCTTCTAACTGAATATTTTCCAGAAATAAATAGTTAATTGGCAGTATGAACTGTGAGGAAAGAACACGTAAAATTAGGTAAATTATATACCAGGTAGCATTCATTTCCTCTTAGTTTTGTCCTGCAGCCTGCTCACTTAACTGATAACCCATCCCTGAGCTTTCTGCTAGGTTTTCTGGTAAGACCAAGAGCTACACCTGTCCAGGGCATTGTATATTGTAATATATACATATATATATTACCCTCTTAACTTGGAAGCATGCTGATGAAAATTGCTCCTAACCAGAAGACTGATGTACCAAGTACTTTTCTCGTGTCTCTTTACTACTACCTGACTGCTGATGCTAAAGGGCATTGATATGCTACGGGTGTTCCCTCTTCAGAGCAAGTCTCCCATGTCTCGTCTTCCTTTTTGTAATTTTGCCCTTGCCCCAATCACTCCAAGCCTCTAAAGAAGCTTGGATTTGGACTTTGCAGCTCTGATTATGAGTCATAGCAATATTCTCACACATTCCGGTATATTAGTTAGGGGACTTGCGAAACAGAGGAAGGACAGAGAGTTATTAGTTGAAATTCCCAAATGAAGGGCCAAATGCTGAAAAACTTCCTCTGCTTTTATTCGGCCTTAGCTGAGGCAAACTTCTTGTGTAGCACCAATAAGGAGTTATCTGCTAACTAACAAATTATAGTTATCTGCTAAGTTCTAGTCATCAAACTTTCCGTCTGGGTGGCAATGTTAAGGACCCTTGGCTTTTAGATTCCCAGCCTGGGTTTTCAGGAGTACCATTCAGGAAATTAAATCGCGTTAGGCTTGAACCACCTTTCTGTGAAAAAAAAAAATTATGAAGAAGCTAATGCTCCTGATTGTTAGCCCTGCTTCTAACCCTGCCAGCTGCCATTTGAGTCTAAAGAAGCAGGATGAGTGTCTCCAAACCTAGGTATTGTTAAAAGCAGGTGATAGGGAAGATAATGAGGGGGTTAGGAGTCATTCCCGCTTATGCAGACTCTTTACATGCTTGTACTTCTGACCCCAAGATCAAGTTCCAGATAGCAATGTACGTAAAGTTTAGTTATCTTTCAGAGAAGCCACAAGAAGCCTAAAACTGAACTTCTTTTTTTCCATGAGGAAATCCTGTAGCGGCCCTACTCTGCTACGGTAACTGCCACTTTGCAGCACCTTTGCTGCAAATAGGCGTTACAGGAATTCATGCAGTGTTTCTGGCTAGCAGTCAGAATGAAATTTCTACAAAGAGAAAAATCCTCTCTCAAGAAAGGGTACTCTGGGGAAATGGAAGGGCAGACCCTCAGGAACTGTCACCTCCGCTAATCTAACAACAGTTTGCCCAGCTGAGGCTTGGCGTGAAGTGTTTACTCATCTGCCTTAGCCCTGAAAAAGAAAAAGGAGGTTAAAAATTAATCTTTGCAGCTGGCAAGTGCTGGAGTGAGTTGACATGGTGGTGCACATTTTTTCCAATACCAGGAATGTTAAGTAGCAATAGAGTGACCAGACATCAGGGTTCATGTGTTGTAGCTTGACCCATACAACTCAAGGCACTACATGATCTTGCTGGAGTTAAGTGCACCTTTTTCCACTGGCCTGTTTAATTTTGGTGGTATGAAGGTGTTGGTGTCCTGATTCTTCACTGTGAGCATGCCCATCCAGCTATAGTCAGCCTTGCATTCCCAGCTATACTTGTACAATAATGTGGCATGATGTATATCTTTCCTTTAAATTTGCAAGGGTAGATCTACTAATAGCAGGGTATTTGAGTCGCCTGGAAAACTACAGAAACCTTATGGTATATGACCCCTCTTATTAGTGGCTTCTAGTGCTTGATGTTGGATCATCCCTTTCAAAATGACATAGCCAAGTGCTTCTGGAATCAACTTTAGGGTGAACCTTGAATTCCAGACAGATAAAAAAATAAATCCTTGTTAGAAGAGACTGCAGGGGATGGAATCTAAACCTGCTGGGGCTAAACTAACACTAGAAAGTGCTAGCCTGCCACTACACGAGGCCAGTCTCTAAGTAGTTGGGTAGTTACCTTAACAGCTATAAAAGGTGTAAATCTGTAGAGGGGACAGAAAGAATAAAGAGAGAAACTGCCCTACCTGTCTCCTACTCCACAGGGAATAACGCAAGCTACATTCACAGTAACTGACCCTAGTAAATGCTCTAAATGGAGAGCAAAAAGCTGTGGCTGAAATCTCTGTACAAATTACAGGGAGACAAGTCTGTATCTCCATCTCTCTCAGTCTGATTCCTGTGCTGTGCAAATATGTAAGATCCACTATTGGAAAAGGCCTTTAAGCCCCTTTGTACGACATAGTAAATATGGAAATGCAAAGGTATGGAAAAGACCTCTCCAGCAGCACCATGAGGTTATTACTGCTTCCCAGAACAACAGATGCAGCGAGTGTGTGATAGGTGTGTAGTGTCTTAAAAAAACACCTCGGGCTTTAGATTAAGAACAGGCAACAGACCATCTTCTTTTTCTTATGAATACAAGTAGTTGTAGAAATGTGCTTGCACCCTGCACCGATGGCTCCTGGGGCACAGGCAATAGTTTTTTGCTTTTCATGAGCCAAGCTGGCTTTGAGAGCAGAGGTGAATAAAGCTGAAATTGGTAGTTGCTTTTCAGACCCTTGGAGCATACCATGTGTGGCCATTAGGGCAGGATTAAATAAACATAATTAGAGAAATTCCTTCTGAAAGATGGTTCAGCAAAAGGATTCAAGTGCACACCTATTCAGCACCCTGCTTGAAGTACTAATGCTGCTCCACTGCTAGAAGCAAATGCCTTTTGAAGGCAGTTCAGAGCCACCGTGCAGTCGCTTAGCTTTATAGTTTGCTAGCTGCATGTCATCTTTGAAGGCTGGGAAATTGCAGAGGCAGTACCGTGATTCCCAGCTGAGTGAAGCAGACACTTGACACGTTTCATCCCTTGCAATTAAGGGAGAAAAGCAGAATTGAGGGGAAAATTCAAGCAGCATTTTAGCAATAGACCACTCCCTTATCAAGATGAAGTACAAGCATCACCCACAGATATATGCAGGACTGATGCTAAGCACAGACAGTAATAAATGCATGCGAACTTTGCATGAGAAAGCCTCACACTTGGAAGACTTTGTTTATTGCTCTTAGTCACTTACACACATCCTTCTAAAGCGAGGAAGCTCAAACATAATCAAACCTTGTGTGCAAATTACCAAGTCAAATGCTGTTGTTCTGTTCTGTTCTCTTTTAATATCAGAGCACAAACCTCCCAGTGCAAAAATACAATCTTGTGATAAAATGACTAATACATGACTAAAGCCATTTTCCATTGTGCAGGCATAGCTCTGGGGATCGTTTGTTTTTCATGGTAGATCCCTCAGACAGTGAATTCCTCTGGTGGTTGGGATTGTATTAATGACCAGGACTGTTAGTCACCTCAAGGGAGCTGAAATAGGATGCCACTCTGGTTGCCATTATTAATTCCAACTGCAGGTGTGAAAATTAATTTCACGGGTATTTTTATCATTTCCTTTTAGTTAAGGATTAGAGTTTCTGAATGACCCAGACTCCGGATGGGGACAAATCTGAACTAGGTCTGCCCAGCAGTCCTGTAACAGTGAACTAATTCTGATGGAGTAGGAGGGAAAAAATGGGGTATAAGACTTACCCTCCCTTGGTTGGTGAAGACAATTAATGGCACTGATAGATATCAGATGTCATCATGACATACACTTCTTTGCACCAAGACTCTGTAAAGCAATCCAGTAAATTGCAGGTTGTTTTGATTTCTGGGGAAGAATAACACATTTGCCAATAGCAGGAGAAAAAGGGAGAAGTTAAATATATCAAACCAAATCAAATGTAGCTGATTAGAAAGCTACAGTTTCCATTTGCTGGCACCGGTACTGTTTTCACATAGATTTTATGACAGATGCTGCTATATCTCTACTGTCAAGAAGACAGCTCCAGCAGCCAAGCTTCTGCCACAGAAATCAAACCTGACATCATTCACCATAGGTGGAGTTGGGCTGTTGAATTTGGGAAATGGGAGGGGAAAGGCTGGGAGGGGAGCTAGCTTTCTTTGGCTCCACAGGACAGGGCATGTAATCAGCTGGGTCCGTTACAGAGGGGCAGGCTGGGAAGGGGAAACACCCCCACCACCCCCCGTTTCTGCCCCTGATTAAGCCCCAGCTCCTGCTGGTTCAACTGGCGAAGGTGTTGGCTCCAAACCTGTCCCGTATTCATTGACACCTCCTCCTGCTAGAGCTTGATGAGTAATGCTCAGAAGATAAGCAGGTTAGGCCAGATTCAGTCAGGTAATTAAAGGTTGGAGGTAACGTAAGATCCCTGTGTGCTCTTATACATACAGCTCATCTGGGGTTTTGATTTATAACGCATTGAGCTCATAACCACCTTTCATCCTAGAGCTCTCCTCATGGCTGAGGCATCTTTGTAATGTGGGCAAGCACTCTACCGGCTCCAGAGATGGACAGAGTACCAGAGGTCCTGCCTGGGGGCTGCAGGGCTCAGAGCTCCCTTCTCACCTGTGCTGCAGTCATCAGCCCCTCCATCTATCTTTAAGTGTCTCTTCTTATTGCATTCATGTAAAACCTTTTTGATCAGATGTCTCTCCCCTTGCACCTTGTGTAGCTGTTTCTATCAGCATCACTCGAGCGCACAGCGGGGGGGAAAAGCTGCCACTTGGAATTGGCTTCACTTTATACCTCCCTGAGCTGAACGAGACCCTCCCCATACAGAGAGCTGTAAGAGCCGGGGAGGGCTCGATGCCAGCCCTCCTCTCATAATGAACCTTTTTAGGTCACGTAAGCCAAGAACCTTGTGTTGCTAAAGACCCCATCAGTTACTTTAAGCAGTTATCGTATTTTACTGTTTACACTGAATAAACCCAGAGCGTGGCGCTCAGCCCATCGCACACAGTGTAGTTTATCACCAAAAACTAATGAGTCTGTGCCATCTCGTGCTTCAAGACATTAAATCACAAATTTATTTAAAATTTACTGAAGTTCATAACTTATAATAAAGACCATCTTAGCCTTCACAGTTACACATCGAAACATCACACCAGAATCATGCCCTCCTCACCACTTACTGACAGTTGACTTTAAGAAAGAGACAGCATATAAAAGTCACTTATTTTTTCATGCTGCCACTGCAACCACTCCTTACTGTTGAAACAACCGAATGCAGAGCAGAAGGGAGAAAAGCAGCAATGATTTTTCTGAGCTAAAATAGATAGAAATGCAGCATGCATATCACAGGACGTTATCAGGAGAGCTCAGATAGGTAACATTAATGTAATTGCTTTATTCTCTTCCCTTAACCAACACTACTTTTCTGCTTCTGTAGAGTTTTCAGAGTAATTTGTGTATAAGTTTTTACCAGGTTCTCTATTTACCCACTTCAGCTAATTTCAGAGCAAACACAACATTATATAACTGAATACAATCACCCAATATATAAATGATAAATTCCACCATAAAGCTTGATAAAAATATTTATTGCAATTTCAGTTTTTATTTCTTTTAGAGAAATAGATTTTTTTTAGCATCAAAATGTCTTCACCGATTTTTACATTCAGGTGAAGCCACTCATGAAAATTAGTAAACTAGGACATGCATCGTAAAACAAGCACAGTACAAATCTCGTGACACCAACCTTTAGCCACATCTTAGAGTCACTTGCAGCTTTTCAGTCGCACCTCTGTGTTGTCTTCCCTACAGACAGAGGGATTGTTTCTGGATCATACAAAGTTATTTGGAGTATTTCCATGAAAATATAGATTGCTAAAAAGCCGCCGCTTCATTCAGACTGGGTACACGGAGCAAACTCACGCACTCAGGTGTAGCACTGATGCTGCCTCTTCGATATAGTGACTGTCTGGCACTTCCAGGGAATAAAATCAAAGCCGCTGCTAATACCTGCAAATTTCTACAGCTAAACCACAAGCCCTCTCAGATGTGACACAAAAGCAACCAACATGTGTGTTTAAGTCTGCCTTTCCAAACTATTTTTTTCTAATTTTGCAATAGAAAGTTTAGATACAAATGAGTAGAGGTTGTGTATTTAGGCTCTGTGCAGAATGGCCAAATTGACTGTATAGGAAAAGAAAAGATTTTTTTTTTTTTTCTTTTCTCTTCCTGCAGAGTCTTGAAACATGGCATGTCTGGTGGATTTGGTAACACTAATGCAAAACTGGAAAGCAGAGAGCGCAGAGAAGCGGGTTTCATTAAGAGAGAGAATTCTACATAAAATATACTGGAGCTGATGGAGGAAAGGAAGAGACAGCCAAGATGTTCAGCTGCAAGTGGAGTCCAATTTGATGCTCAGCATGAGTTTAAAGAGAAGATTTTCTCAGCCTTAAAATAAAGGAGCAGTATCAGATGCATATGGGGCAGAAAACTGTTGTCACAGAAATGGATTGTACCAGGCTTGGGAAAGGTGAGAGTGGCAAAAGTAGCTTGTTTTGCTGGGCTACATTTATAGATGTCCTCATCTGAATGCTCCCAGGAGGACCGGCTTTACGCGTCCTGACAAAATATACAGGCATTCTTGCACGCAGTATCATGATGATAAAAACTGCAGTGTAAAGGAGATCCACCACGAGTTAACTGGGAATTTTGCCTTTGAATTTTGGGGTGCAGACCTCACTTCATGCCAGCAGATCTGCTGATGTCTTTCATTTCTTGTAGCACCAGCCCTCTGACATAAACAGATTGCTAACATCAAGGACCCGATCCTGCTTCCACTGAAAGCAATACAAATTTTGTCACTGGTTTCATTGGGATCAAGGATTCGGTCCTGCAGTTCTTGAAGTCAGTAGGGTTGGAGTTTTCTCTGCATAAGTTAAGGTTGCATTAATACTGCAGAATGGGGCTAAATTATCTTGATTATTAGGATTTGAAGCCAAGCATAAAACCAGGAGAGGGGAAAGCGAGAAGCGTTTGAGGAAGTGAATTTAGAGCAGCATACGTTCATGGTGCGCACCGGGTCAGCAGGACCTCGGCCGGAGCACAGGCTGCGGTGGCACAGCCTCAGTTAGCCCAGTCCATCGGGAAGTACTGGGGGGAGCAGAGAGAAGAAATTCACTGTGGAGATCCTTCTTCATCTGCTCCTTCTAAGGTCCACCTTTGAGTCACTCATTCTTTATTAAAAATAAACAAAACATTGGCAGAAGGAATTGTTGTCACACATACACACGTAGTAATTGCTTCTGCTGCTTCGCTCCTGCTTCTTCTCCTTCTTTGCTACGGGGTTGTTCTGTGTTTCTGTAACGCTACCGGCAAATCAGAATTTATTGTACATATGTTTGTGCTCCACTTAGTAAAAAATATACCTATATCTTCAGATAAACTTTGTTAGTAATTCATGAGGTAAGTGACTATTTATGCTAATAAGGGAGAAGAAATATATTCTCAAGCATAATGCATTACATAAATTTGAATGCAAAATGTTCAATTATGAAGTAAATACAGGTAATGCAAATAGTAAATTACTTCCAATAAAAATATATAAAGAATGTGTCTTCAAAGAGAGAGAGGCTTTTATTTGCGTCTGTGAGTTGTTTAAAGAGAAAAGAATTAATAAATACTGAATTACTCTTACGATGATTTAGCTCGTAATTCACCAATCCATAACGACTCCCAGTAATCAGACTGTTGTTTCATACCCTCCAATATAAGGCAGGACTGTTTCCTCAGCAATTCTATCCCTACCAGATTATCTCGTCTGATTCTATTAATTCTCTCCCATAAATCTGCTAACAGTGATATGTGATTTACTTACCCTGTTAACTGATCTGAAGACTGTTAAAAGGATTTATCTAGCACTGCACCTAGGAGCAGTTTATGCCTTATCACTCTGTTACTCTGAAGAAGTCTTTCTGAAATCAATTTGCCTGGTTTCATAGTTAAATTCAGCGGACACTGTTTAGTTCTGCACCATAAAATAAGACACTAGATAAACAAAAGGAGCAGTAACTGTACTTAATGTGTTGCTCTTGATACGTGTTTAAGTTATAACGAATTACGCTCTGAGTCCATATAACTCATAACCTGCACGTTCGCTTCTGCTAAATCTTCTGTGTTAGATACACACACACTCTCCAACGATGGGAGTCGTTGCGTATTCTGCTGGCGTGCTCGTCCCAGTGCTGGGCAATCCGAGTGTATTTGGAGTTAATGTTTCACGTCCCCCTGTGCGATTTGTCAGGAAACTCTCCCACAATAAATATACATTAGTTTGAAGGCTTATGAACCAGGTCAGCAGCAAACTGGGAGCAAGCAGGGCTCCGCGTTACGTCGTCAAACAGAGATGCTTAAAAACAAACTGGAGCGAGAGGCGGTGAGAGGGACACTGGAGTTTTCCCTCTGCCTGGCTCAGGGCAGGATTGTTACAAACAGTGCTGGGAAAAGGGAGCAGTCTGGGGGAATTGGCCTGCGATAATTGTGGAAAAACTGAAGACTGAATAGCTCTAATTGAAATGAAAGTGTGTGATTGTTATGGAAGAAACACTGTTAATAGAGGACTGTAAATGTTTAGACACCCATTGTGAATAGCCAAATAATAAAGAAAAATACTACTAAAATGAGAATTATATAGTGTAGGGAGGAGAATGTTGCTTCTGAAGGTTATCCAAAAATTGCTAATAATCTTTCTTTCTCTGCTGCGCTGAACAGTAGAGACATTTTGGTGCAGCCGTTCTGTGGAACAATCACAAAAGCACAATATTGTACAACTAATAATTTTACTTGCTGTTCTGGTAGGTCAGAGCTTCAATTAATCTGCAGCACTTGCTTACATTGGTATCAATTAAGAGACGGTCCCCATTAGCTCACACAATTTCATACTCTTTGTCTAGAGCTCAGAGTTTACTCAGGAAATTTACTCATTTGCAAATGTAGCACTCTGAATCCTCACGTCCAAACAAACTATTTTATGGGGCTGGAGCCACACTTCCACAGCCATCTATCAAACCAGCAAGTGAAATACTATGATTGTACATTCTAAAAAGCAGTAACCTTTTCATTTAAAAATATTAGCACACATTTTATGTCTCTCATAGGTGAGCATGTTAAGTGATATACAGTTACCACATTCATCTTGCTCAGGGAAAAAACAAATATAGGGAATTGGACTGTCCTGCGGGGGTGGGGGGGTCGGGGCTTTATGCTGTGAGCCTGGAAGTTTTGTTGATTCCAAAGACATGAAGAAATAGGAAAGCCAGCCCGAGTAGCTAAGTTCTATTAACTTTGTCACAAATCGCAGTCTGTAAGATAAAGCTAGCAGATGTCCACAGCTCTGTGTGTGCGGGTGTGTTTCGGGACCACGCAGAACTATATTTTAATTTTGTTAACGGTGTTGGTAGCATTTTTTAGCTTTACCGAGTTGCCCCTATGATCATTTCTAGAGGTAGTTATCTTCCCAAATTTGCAGCGTTGCCCTGCCCTCTTTAGCTGCCAGGAACAGTACACGGTGTATGACTTTCAGATGTTAGTACTGGCACTCACACTGATAATGGCATAGTCAGAAGATGTGATCCCTTCGTAAATCCACTAGCCGAGTACTATTTCCTAAGCAGAGATTCTTTGGCTATTGCAAATGATGATTTCCACAGTCGGTGAAAAATTACCCAGAGACTTGCCCGCACCTACAAAGTAATACCCTGCGCACAGTTATAAATAGCAAACTCCGAGGGGGAAGGGACGGGGCAAGGGGAGAAGGGAGGATTTGAAGTACAATGTTCAAGAAGCCGGTTTAATATATGACCAAGTGTCAGAAGTCAGGTTTCTGAGAATTACTTTTCAGATAAACAACTTTATAGCACTGCACTTAATCTTACTTACTCGAGACGTCTCATTTATCACGGAATTACAAGTAACTTTAATTCCATCGATATTCCCATAAAGCCCGGTCGGAAAATCGAGCCTGGCCTCCCCGGGGGCTGCGGGTTTCCCCGGCCCGCGGCGAGGGGTGCAGCCGGGCTGAGCCCCGGCGCCGGGGCCGGGGTCGGGGCCGGGCGGGGACCGCGGCCGCTGCGGGGGAGGTC
>JAVSBS010013069.1:14269-39460 GCA_033124195.1 Coracias cyanogaster | reverse complement strand
AGTGGGAGGTGTCCCTGCCCATGGCAGAGGGGTTGGAACTAGATGATCTTGAAGGTCCCTTCCAACCCAAACCATTCCATGGTTCTGTGAACTTGGCTTGAAATATAAGATGACCCTAAGAATTCTTAACGTGAAGCAACATGCTGCTGTAGTAGAACAATAGCTGCAGAAATTACACAGCAGAAATAGAAGGGCTTTTGGAAGAAACCCTTCTGAATTGCAGTGCGAGATGTGGGGGAGTTCCTGTAGAAAGCTGCTGCTGTTCGCTGCGGTGGGGCAGGGCTGCAGGTGTGTTCAGAGGCGGTATCATCTCATCACCCCGCAGCACTGCATGCCAGGAGGGGAAGTGTGCCAGTGTTTTGGTTTATGGGGCTTTTCCTTTGTTTGTTTGGGTTTTTTTCCCAGGGAGAGGAGAGCACAGTAGGAAAGTATAAACTAGGTAAATGGAAAGTGTTTTCCGAAGCTGAAGAAAGCGAATGAGCACGGGAATCGTGATCTGATATATGCTAATTTATGAAGACAAGGGTCGTGATCACTCTTGAATCCCCTAGACCTGTATGTAGTTATATATTTAGCAGAAAATGGGTTCCTGGTCAGGAGGCTCTAAAAAAGGCACAGATCTAATAAACATAACTGCTTGAATGTTTCTGACTTCTTACTCTGTGCTGCTTTGTAGTGTTGTTTTTATCCAAAGATGTAAATAATTAACCTGGAGCTCAGGGTCGGTTTTCTGGTAGGTTAGTAGAGGAGAGCTCTCCTACAAGGCAAGGCCAATGCATGTTCTGGGACGAAAGGACTATTGCAATAGGTGCTTGCTCCCTTACCATTTTTTTTTCCAAGAAATATTTAACAGTAATGTTTCAAGATATGTAAAAGCTGCAGCATTAGCGCTAATTGTAGAGAATGTTTTATGTAGGAGTTACCTTCTGTGTGTTCTGCTGGCAAGACTTTAAATCTCTCTTTGAGGTCTGACGCTTAGAGACCACAATTTAAGCTGATATTGGTGCCTAAAGTGAAAAGAGAATTATCTCCTCCCACTCCTTAATCTGTAGAAGAAGATTCTTCCTTGCCAGTTCACAGAGCAGATGAGCCTGTACTTCTAGTTCCAGGCGAGCACTTTGTGCTCGTCTCCTGGCTTTGTTTTCAGCTCTCACTTGAAGGGCACAGCACACCACTTGCCTTTGCTATTTTGTAAATTTGTTCTTTACCAGCATCCTCATTTGCATGGAATTTTCCTCCTTTGGAGTCATATTTCTTTGGAATAAAATACATTACCAGTACTTCCTGCTGTGGGTTTTTCTTTTTTCCCCATGTTAGTTCCTTGACCATGTACTAAAGCAATTTAATAAAAAAAAAAAAAATTAAAGCAAATTTACTGAAGTAAATGTACTAAGGGGAAGAAATTAAGGAGGTTTGTGATGTTTAATCTGTATCTTTCTTATACAAGCAGTGTAAAAATGCACAGGAAAATTTGGAGAGGGACATTGTTGAAGGCTGGTTTTTTGTTTGTTTTTTTTTAGTAAATTCTGGATTTGTGCCCTCTGCTGCAATCTAACTGTGCTTTATTGGCTTGTTCTGTCCCATTCTAAAGTTCCTTCTATGAAAAGCTTTATTTTGGGGGGAAACCTCATGTGATGAGGAGACCGGAAAAGCAATCTGCCACTAATATTGGGCACAAAACACTCTGGTTTTTGTCCCCAATGCAGGACCATTTTGTACCATAATGCAGGAAGGTGCTATTTAATGCATTTGACTGCTGAGATGTCTATTGACTCTGTTGAGCTCTTTGTGAGGGGACACCTGCCATAGATACTGTTGTGTAGAAGGGTTTGTTTTCTCCTGTAACACGCTATCTCAGGAGGACAGTATGCTTATGGGAGATCAGTCACTTTGAAGCAGAGCTGTTATAATACCTGTTAGCTAATGGATGACCAAAGAATCCCAGGTTTTATAAAAATGGAACAGTTAGGATGACGCACTTGGCTCTGTCCCTGTGCCCCTCTCCACTGCTCTGTGATGTCGGGCCCTGAACAAGGGCCTCATTGTTTTCTTATCCGTTGGCAATTTGGGTCCTGGACACAAGACCTCTTGTGTGCCTCACTTTGTGCTCAACGGGAACACCTGCTATGCCAAGCCTGAAGCATTGGGCTTTGGCAAATAAGACTTCCATGGTGTCACCTCAAAGCGTGGGTGAAACAACACCATGGGAAAGTTAAAGCTGAGAGGTTAAACAGCTATATGGTAATTGCCACATCTAAAACCACGGTGGTTGGCTTCTGCATGTGGATGAAAGGCACTCTGCGTGTGCAATGGAGAAGGGAAAGATTGGAGTGGGTATGCAGTCGTGGGAACTGCGGGAGGGCTTAGTTCATTCTCCTCTTCAGGGATTTCTTACTAGAAGGTAAGCACAGTGATTAGTTGTGTGGGAACGCTGGTTTTAAATGTGGGTCCTAATTATCCCCCCTGCACTTGTAGGAATAGGAATTAATGCTCCTGAGGTATTAAGATGGGTTCTGCAGTTGTCCTTCACAGTCACGAAGAGGAACCTGATCAGGAGGGGAGGGATTGAAAGAAGTATGCTTTGCTTCCCAGCACCTGGGATCTGGGTTCACCTGAGGTGGCCCAGAAGAGCAGTAGATGGCAGGGAACTACTGAATGTTCTGAAACACGGGAGGCTGACCACCCTGCTGACCAGCTGAAGGGTTGGAGGCAGAGAGCGGAGGGCTGGTGTTGGCGTTTACTCGTCATCAGTGCCTTTCTAGGAAGATAAGCAATAAGGCAACTGATGGCTTTCAGACCAGAGCTGTGATATGTTTCCTGCAGGTACACAGCTGGGTGTTCAGCAGAGAACAGGGGAGAATGGAGCTGTGATTTCCTTCTGGAGTTGTGTAGCCAGTTAAGTGGTTTTGAGCAAGAAGTGCTAGGAGAGGTGCAAGAAAAAACATGTTTTCTGTTTTCATGTGGATTTACAAAGCTGATCAGTCAAGGGCAGTTCTCCACTTAGAATTGGGATGTATTAGCGTGGCTGTAATGCTTCTATGTATTAATGAAATGGTTCAAGATTATGGAACAACTTTATAGAGTCAGCAGTGCATTTATTAGGGCCTGCAAATGGTGTAAGGCTCTGTGGAAACGTTAAAAAGTCTAAAAGCAACCCGCAGAGATCCTCCAATGGTGACAATGTATGTGCAGGACACCTTCAGATGTCATTTAAGAAGCTGGCGCTGTGCTGTAGGTGGGTGAAAGATGTACAACGCTGATCCTCCTGTAACCGTGTTTCATCTGTTGAGAACAAAATTTGACCTTAAAAGATGAGCAGATTTTCTGTAGTTCATGCTGTTTGCTTTTATTGTGATGGTAGGCAGACATCTGTCAGCCCAGGTGAATACTGGGGCATCTGTTGCTTTGAAGGAAGGAGGTGGGAAGAGCGAGAGGTCCTCACAGCTGGGTTGGGCTCTGGTCCGGTGCAGAGTCTCGGGAACAGATGTTGCACATGCCTCCAAGTGCCTCGCGGGTATGGAAACAGGAATGCCATGCTATAGCTGGGCATGCGGAGGAGGCCTAGGATCTAAACGCTGCTTTCATTCCACTTTACAGGGCTTCGATGTGCACTTTTTTGTGTTCATGTTTTGCTGTCTATTCTGTATAAATGATTTTTTTTTTTTCCCTTTAGAATGAGCTGCGGAACATTGCATTGCTATTTATTCATTCATGCTTGTTTTTGTTTCCATGTTTCTTTCCTTTCCCTTTTTCCCTAGATCTATCAAGTTCAGAAGGTAGGGCTTGCTCTGTTTCATTCTTGTTTGTATGTGTTCCCATGTTACAAGTCTTGCCATCATTTCAGAAAAAACCTCTAAAGAATGGAAGATGCACAGCAGGCTTTGTATTTCCATGCAATTCTCCCCTTCCCTCCCACAGTCGTGTGTGGGGTGGATAATCAAGGGGAGTGGGGGAAGGTGATCCATGTAAAATGTGTCTGGTCAGGCACTTCATATTTTTTCTACAGCCTGTTCGGCCAAGAGTAAGCAATAAGCAGAAGAGTGATTTGGCACAGCAGCCATCACAGAAGGGTATGGTGGCTCCATGTGGCACCAGGAACCATATAGACAAATATTTAAGTCTTGAAGGGCAAAAGTGTTGCTGAAAGTATTTCAGGCTGGGCAGGCATTTAAGAGGTGCCAGCAGGAAGAATGACTTTCAGATAACTTTGTTTGCAGAAAGTCACTGAAGTAAATTAAGGATGCTGTGGTTGAGTTTATAATCTTCTGGTAAATAAACTGTGCCCTAACCCTTGGCAAGGGCTTTTCTTCCAATGTGACCAAAGCATTATAAATGCTTTTATATGGTTTAATCTTCTCTCACCTCAGTTTAAAGTCATGATCTCTTCCCTCCTCCCCATTTCCTTTTCATAGCTCCAAATGATGACAAAGATGATGATGATAGTAATAATAGTTCTAACTGAAGTCACTTGCTGTGCAACCACAGAGGGCTTGGGGGTTTGTGTTATGATGGTTGGCTGTTCTGTCCTTCCAGCATGTGAAATGTGTGGCACCTAGAAAGAGAAATAGCTCCAATGAGATTTTGTGGGGAGGGAGAAAGCACATATGTCTTCAAGCCTGCCATTTTCTACCTTATTGAATCTATCTGGGTTTTTTTCCTGAGATATTTTTATTGCTTGCTGAATGATGAATGTCTCCTAAACCCACAGCCTGTTGTGTTTTTGTTGTGGCACTCCAGCTGCCCTAACTGCATGTTCTGCTCGCTTGACCTAGCAGTGCATGTGCTTCTTGGAAATGCTCTTCTCCTCTTTAAGTGCATGTGTGTACGAAGAGAGCTACTCAAATCATGTGCTCTGGTATTTAATCCTGACACCATCCATTTGGCAACAAATATGTCTTACTCTTCTTTTTATTTGTGGACTTGACTACGTAAAGAGTGACTCAAATTAACGTCTGCCCATGGATCAACAGGCTCGTTATCAGCCTCCTTTTGTAGGAACTAATTTAATCTTCTGGTATGAACGCAGCCCCATGGGAGACAAGGAGGTTGTTTATGGTTGGTGTCCCAACATGGATGAGAAGATAAGTGGGTTTTACCCTCAGGACATCCCGTAGCCAGTTTGCATGTCTAGTGCAGTTTCACTGTCACTTTGTGAGCAAATCCGATCTGGAATTCTCTCTCAGTGGTATCAATGTCGTGAATTATTTAAGTGTAATATCACTTTTCAGGGTAAATGGGAACTTGAGTCTGGCAAAGGCCTCTGACTGAAAACCAAGTGACTGGATTAGCACCATCTCTTCCGTTAACCCCTGTGGCCGGTCACACCAGGCCCCTCGGGGCAGAACAGAATGGTCGATATAAAGAAAAATACCTGAGACTTCAAATGCTGCCAGTTCACGTCCAGCGTGAGATGTGCCATTTAGAAATTATAAATTAAAAGTAGTCCCAAGGCAATCACGTTCGTTAATAGGTTTTTTGGGGCATATTAAGCATGTAGCTGTGTAATTTTAAATGGTGGAGGAGAAGACTGTAAGTAGAACTTAGTAACAAGTCTTTTAATGGGTATTTCCATATCTCCCTTTTGCAAAACTGAAGCCAGAAGTCTGTCAAAGTGAGAACAGAGGGCAGGGAAAGGAATCAGCAGGCCTTACAAGAATTCTTGGCATGTTTATGGATCCCTCCTAATGTGAAAAAGGATTCTCAGTCTTCATAGTGGTTTTTAAAATTGGTTTCTAGTGTTAGAAAATGTTACGCAGCTCTCAGGGGGTAAAAAAGCCTCTAATAAGGCTTTACCTGGCCTAATTTACTACCAAGAGCATAATCTGTAGGTTGTGTTCATGTACGCAATCCTGGCCAGCTGGAGTTCATACAGTTGTCAGGGGTGATTTTCAGGATGTGATCATGTAAAAGTTAATTTTACAACAGGCGGTTTTATACGTTATGCCTCTGCCTGAAAGTAACTGTTCTGAGCGCTGTGAAGAAGCGTGTGATGCTCAGAGAAATGACGATTTCTGTCACGTGCTCTAATTTCTTGTCATTTAAGGGAGAAATTTCGCTCGTGCAGTTTGGCTAGGCATTATACAGGGGTATTGGACGCATTTGAGCACACCCTGAGAAGTTTTGTGGGGAAGGCAGAGGGGAACACTTCCCTGTTCTCACAGGGATGTGGTTAAAGAGCTTGTTGAACCGTTGTCTCTTTTTCTTGTTCCAGAGATGTTTGCATGCTATTTACATCTGCAATGCAGTAAATTTGTTTCCTGTTTTCAAATTACTGGCATAAAACCATATTTTCTAATATTTTTTCCTAATAAATGGGGTTGCTGTGAGTTCCTGCGTTTTCCCAGTTTGACCCCAGAACTGACAGTGTTTAAAGGTCCTGGTGCAGTCTGGGCTCTCCGGGATGTGTAGATCAGGACCTCGCTGCCTGTTCTCCTTCATGACAGACTTCCCTCTCTTCAGAACTATTAAGATGAAAATGAAGGTGACCTGAACAGGAAAATAATCTCGTTGTTCAATGAGGAAGAAGTCTGAAGTGGAAATAAATTGATACAGTATTAAAGATCATGCAGCTGTTTTTTCTAGTTTATTAATAAATAGTGAATGAGGTTTTTAAGGGTGAAAGTAAAATTAATACCATTGAGCGAGTGCTAAACACAGAGTATAATACGCAACAGCTTTCTGAATTTTTTTTTTCAATCGTTACCTAAGGTTTTGACTGTTGATACTCCTGCCTCTTCAAGCCCTAAGGAAAGCTGGCAAGTATAGGCTTGGTTTTCTCTACAAATACATGAACCTCAAAGCACATAATCTAAATTTTTCTAAAATAAATATTATGCTTCTGCAAGCAGGATTTGCATTTCCTGGTGTTACTGTGCTCTAAGCCGGTGACTTTTTTTTCATGCAGGACTGTTCTGCTCACCGTTATAAATGCAAACTTCCGGAGACTAGATTTGAAGCATGTGCTTGGGGAGGAAGAAAAGTCTTGCTAAACTTGTGGATCTTTAAACAATTTGCTGTCTGGTGGAAATGCAAGTTCATTGGGAAGTCCCCAGCGTTGTAGAAAGAAATTATGAGCTGAGAAACAGTTCAAAAGAGAGAGTCTACTAAAGATGCACGGCATTTGGTACTGAAATGCAGAGAGCTTTCCAGCGTCTCCTGCATTGGTGAAGCATGTCCTCTTCTATCCTTGTTGGTGATACCACCGCTGTCAAGATGATTGGAGTGCAGGCAAAAAGCCTTGTGCTCTGTGAAGGAGCTCTGGGGAGTTCTGAATAAAACAAAGAAGAATGTGCAGAGATTAATTGTATTGTATTCAACGCATCTTCCTGGTTTGACAAACCTGCACAGTAAACATGATTTGACAGAGTTTTTCATCCTGAAAGTGTTCTGCGTTCGGATCCCTTGTAATGAGTCTTGACTTAAATGGGTCAGGAATTCAAGACTCATTACACTCCTTGCTCCTTTGTCCCCAGCACTGGGTTGGATTTTTTTGCACTGCTGAGAAGGCAGCTGTGGAGTTCCCCGGCCGTACCCCAGACAGCCCTTTCCCCTTGCTGGGCACCTTTTCCTGGGCATGTGCTGTGGAGGTCTCTGGTGGCACTCGATGCGGCTTCTCCCCGGCATGTTTGTGTGTGTGGCTCAGAAGAAACCCGGCAATGCATGTCTAAATGTTCTGTGTTTACCTTTCTCATCTAAATTCTGCTTTTTTCCCTTTTCTGTCTGTAGAAATATTATGGTCTGGATACTAAATGGGGAGACATCGAGCAATGGATGGTAGGCCTTGATCAACGTAGCTAAACAACTTTTCCATGTTGAAGTTTTGGACAGTTTGTAGAGTTTGAAGCCCCACAAAGTAGCTATTTTCATGTGTTGGAAATGTGAATTCCACTCTCACCACAAGCATTCTCACAGTCCGCATTGATACCTGAAATGTGGCTTTTGATCAGCTTAAAACTGGCAAGGGCTTGGTGAGACCTGTCTTTTTTCACAGCCATCTCTACCCTATTACTTGCAGCGTGTAGACCTGTTAAAGCCACTTGTGATACAAGGAATATATGCACTTGTTCTATTTCTTAGATTTTGTTACAATTTGAGCCTTCGCAAATCTACCTTCAGGTAAATTTTGGGCTAGTTTTATCTGTGCTTCTTCAGTTACCTTTGTACTTGCTGCTCCAAGGGTACTCTTCACGTGCATTATTACTGCTACTATGGCAATGCTCGCTTTTTCCGATAATACCGTATCCTAGATGTTACTGTTTGCTAAGCCAGTGAAGTCCGATACCAGATACAGACTTTAGCAACATCTGACTGTTTTAACACCCGTAACACAAGATTAAGAAGTTGCTAAAGGGCTGGAAAACATTGACTTCAAATGTCTTTCAAACAGAAGTTTCTTAAAACCACTTACCAGTGATGCCAGATGAAAACTGTTGTTTGTGGGCTTGCCCTGCCAGCTGAGTAGTGCACACTGAAGAAGGCAAAACCGAACAGCTGACTTCAGTGTGGGAGATAACGTCTCCCACTCCCTGACTTCCTTGACCCTTGATAATTAATCGGCATAAATGCTGGTTTGCTCTATGCCTTCTTGAAAGCCTGCTGCCATATGGCCCAACCATCCACCCAGGACACTCCAATCTCACAGATAAGCCATTAAGTCTCTTCAAATCCTTGCCTGGTGAGCTTAGCTCCATGTTACTTGCAATTCCCTTACAAATAGTTGACCTGTGAGAACCATTAACTACAATGTTGAAACTTTTTTTTTTCCCCCATCACTATTTCTACAGTCCATGTAAAATTGGTTTGTTAAAATGAGTTCAAATACATTCTACAGCATTTCCAGCATTAACCCAGCCTCTGGCCTGCAAAAGGCAGCGGTGCCATGTGTTGCAGAGGCTGCGAGCAGAAGACAGATGCTTTTGGTCTGGAAGAAGGGGCCAGGCTGTGCTCCTCTGGGATGCCCACTAAAAAATCATCATTACCCTGCCCCGTTATTTCAGATTAGAATATTTTTGAAGTTTAGTTTGAAGGACTGCAAACTGGGAAGCTTAATTGCAAAAGCACTGTAAGTATACAGATTCCCAGTTGCGGAGAGGTGCATTTTTGGAGGTAGAAACAAAGGTGTTCCTGCGTACAGCTTTCTGCAAAAGTAGTAAAAGTGTGTAGCAGAATGAAATGAAGGGGAAGAAAGCTGGGATCGCAAACACGGGGAAAAAGGGATTTTCTGTCTTGACAAGGTGTCACCTTCTGTTACTTGGTTTAACCTTCTCAACTCCTGAAGTTCACCGACTTTCTGAAACCACTCTGATGGTGTTTTCGTCCTTTCAACACTTCACTCTTTGTTTGTTTTTTTTCTCTGCCGCCCTGGTAGGAAGACAGTGAGCGTTATTCCCGTAGAGCCCGAAGAAATGCCTCGGTTAGTATCTACTTTTGCTATTTCTTTTTAGCTAGATGTTTCAAACTAAGAAAACAGGCATGTATAAGGCAGTTCCTTTTTAAAACAAAAAAAAAAAACCAAAACAAGCTCTCCCCACCCCGGGCAAGCGCAAACCCCAAAGCCACTTCCTGACTTCTCAACCCTCTCCCCAGTCGCTCCGGGGAGTGCATGAATACAGAGCGGGTAGGGGGTGGAAGGTGCAGAAATAACGTACTCAGAGTGTTTCATGTGCACTTATCCAGACCATGGGCCAAGAGCATAGAGCAGGGAACACTCGAGCCAGGTCGTCATTCACCCTGTAGGAAAATGTTTGACGGTGTTTCTTGGGCAGGGTGTAATTTCATTGACTTTCTGCTTATAGTTTTAATGCCATTCTTTTTTAAAGACATTTATTTTGTAAGTCTTTTCTTTCCTTCTGTTCCATCAAAGCCATCAGTGTTTACCTTGCTGCCTGTTAGTTGTGTTCTTTTCATGTTTTCTTGTCTTTATACTTTCTTTTGATAGGCTTCGGATGAAGATGAGCGCATGTCAGTGGGTAGCCGTGGAAGCGTGAGGGTTGGTAACTTGTACAATTTTGGTGTGCCTGTGTGTGTAGTGATGTTCTTGTCCTCCTGTACCAGCAGCCTGGTTACAGTACTGTGACAATATCATCCTTCCATGGTCTTGACACGTTCCATGTTCAAGGCATATGTTGGGGTTTTTTTGAGTACATGTAGGTCAATAACTCTTTCATCTAGAGGAGTTGTCGTGTGTGCACTGTGCAGGAACACCAGCAGAGCATGTAACTCTGTAGAAACCTTTCTGGTGAATGCTGTTCAGTGTTACTCCCGCCGCAAGTACTTAGCCAAAACATTGGTGCATGCAGCTTTTAAGCTCCCCTGTTTCGTTGCTTGTGCTGAGAATTTGGGAAGAGGAAGTGCTGGCTTGCTCCGTCATCTGTGTTTATTAGCTCAGGAAACCAAAAGCAAGTTATGAGTGGAACCAAGTCCTAAGCACTTTGGAATTGCAGGTGAACACTCTCCTAAAAACTGCTTCAGAGATATTTGAAACTCATCTGCAGGGCTTGAGTTTTGTGGTGGGAGGGATTAGTAGAGTGCAGAGTGCTTGTAGTACTCATCTGTAGGAAAAGTTCAAACAGGTTTTTGTCCTCAAAATATCCATATGGTATTTTTCCAGATAATACCTGTGTGTACAAACACTAACTCCATCCCAACATAGACACAATCAGCTCTTGTGAAGACAGTTTAAGGAATTTAGTAGTTGTGAATGGCTAATGCTATTGGCTCGGCATGTGTTGATGCTCTTCAGAACACAATCAGAGCTCGCTGCTTCTGAGACCTATAGAGAAGCATTCAGTGAAGCACAGAAATGGAAACCTGCCATACAAGCACCGTGGAGGAATCTGTCAGCCATCCTGAACGTGAATCAGCTGCGACTAGTTTTTGTGAAGGAGTCATCATGCCTAAAACTGTTGTGCTTGAGAATAATTTGTTCTTCTACTGATATTGTTCCTAATTTATTGGTAGCACTAGTTATGTGGGGTAAGCTGGGTGATGAGTTCTGCTGTTGTAGAACAAGCCAGACCTCTACCATTCATAGCAAGATCTTTATTTGTATTCCCGTGTTTCAGGCTTCTATGGAGATTACATTCCATAAAATTACTTTTTTTTTTTTTTTCCTTCTTAAAAAACATGCTAATAGTTTTCTAGGCTACAACTACCTTTTTTTTTTTTTTTTTTTTTTTTTTCTGACAAAGTATTCCCAAAAGAACAGGATTGAGTGGAACACTTCATAGGCCTCTAAGAGTGTCTGGATGGTTTAAAGAAAACCAAACCATTACTGCAGAGCCTGCTCAGTGATCCCTAAGAGAGTTCACTATAAGATACCGCAAGATATACTTAAAATTTTTAAGTGTTGCCTTGTTCCCTTTTTAGTGGAATCCTTATTGCTACTTACAAAATGCTGTTAAAATATTTATTCTTTAAGATCACAGATTTATTTGAGTGCTTTTCAAAGCTAGAAGATGCCTTAAAGCTCCAAAGATTTTATGAAGGAAAGCTTATCTTCACAGCTGAACACGAAAACCGCTGTTTACTTTTACTGAGATTTCAGTTTAGACATATGTAGAGATTTTATCTTTCATAAATCCATCAAAACGTCAATTCTTTCTATTTAGAAGTTTATTACAATACAGATGGGTTGTTTAACTGTGGCTAGAGCTGTATGTCCCTTGAAGTGGCAAGATACAAGCATTGTAGCTCCAGCGGGAGCTCTTCTCATCTGAAGCACCTTTTGGCCATGGAAATCCACTACTGGTCCCTTCTGACGTGTTTTTGTAGTGCAATCCTACGGTTTATTGTCAGATACTGAAACAGCAGCAGCCTTGCGTTCCATTCCTCTGCTGTCCCTGGAGAAGTTTTCCTGACTTTTTCCTGAAGCAGCCAGTCTCTGGGCTGCGATAACCACTGCTGGTCTGGTGAACAACGCTCTCCTGCAGCCTCCTGGGCTGGCTCATTAATACCTAATACTTCTGCAGAGAATGTCCTTTCCTAACAGAGGATCTGCTTGAAACTTTTCACCCTGGTATTTCTAGTGATGTTGCCCAGACTTCCCCCTGTCCTCGTAAAGCAGCATTTGGTGAATGTTCTTATGCAAGCTGCCACTTGGGCAGGCGCAGGAAGAGTTTTGACAGAGCTTTCTCCCCTGGTCGAAGTGTTGCTGGGATTGTAGAAGAAAATAAATATTTGCTAGTCTGAACTGAAATTTACCCTTACGCATCTTCTAGTTCTTTTATTATTCAGAATGAATTAAGAGAACATATATTGATCATTTTCCTAGTGTGGGTTCGTAGTAGATGCTGTTAATAGTCTGCCCACATCTCTGGCTCTTTGTAAGGGTTTAGCTCTTGCTGTATCTATCTTTAAAACCACAAAGTAAAAATACCAAGCAAACAAACAAAAAAACCCTCAAAACCACCACCACCAAAAAACCCACCACGAACCAACCTAAAAAATTACCTCTGAGGACTATAGTTTAGTTTGGCTTCTGAGCTGTTTTAGCATGAGGGAGACTGTAAACTATTGCCTTGTGTCCACAAAGGGTTTATAAAACTAGTCAGACAATTCTGAAAGGTCTTTTTTTTTTTTTTTTTTTTTTTTTTTTAATATCTGAAGGCTCCTTCCATAGTTGCAGGATGCCACTGGTCTACAAGACCTCTATTTTCTGACATTTGATCTTGTATCTTTGGTGCTTGGGCTCATCACACTGTGAGGGGCTGATGGTGTTGAGGGAAGTTGGTTTTGAAAGCTATGCTTCTTTTCTGTGCCAGAGGTTTTCAATTAAATGAGCCAATATCACAAATGTATTCCTCCTTAAAACTTTACCACCCTACTCACCAATGTGGGTTTTACTCTGGATTTTCTCCTGGAGTATTTTCTAAGTGGATGTCTGAACTGCAGGCACCGGAGATCTTCTCAGCTAGCTTTTGGAGAGCTGGCCTGGATGCCTCTGGCAGAGCAACCATCAACGTGGACTGCAAAGCCACCTGAGATGTTGATCAGACTAGGCTAGCCAATTTATTTAAGCCGCACAGATGTGATTATACTGTAAACAGTGGCCTAGTGTGTTGATATAATTTAACAATAGCTTGAGTATATCTTTCCCTTCTGCTGGCAGATCTTCGGCTGCCATGAAGGGGCATCTTGAATAGTTTTTCCGTGGCTCATCCTGAACCCATCAAAAGTGTCCAGCCTCTCCTAGTTTCAGAAGTTCTGCAAGCTCAGGTCTTTGTCATGCAGTTTTTTCCTAGGAAAGCTCAGTAACATCATCCTGTGTTTGTTGAGACTCTTGAGCCTCTATTCAGTCTTTTTTTTTTTTTTCCCTACTGCAAGTGTTCTTGTCCTCCCACTTCTCAGCTGGCTGTCTCTGATCCAAGACCATCCAGCATGAAATATTGTTGCGTCATTAATCACTCGTGATGGATTTTGCATTTTTCTCGCTTTGTCTGCTCCAGACTTCTGGCTTTGTCCAAGAAGTTCTGCGTTATCAAAGTTCTTTAGTTGGGATTTGCATCTCTGTGCCTGGTTTGTGGTTTTTTTGTTTGGTTGGTTTGTTTTAGGAGATTCTTTTGACTGCCGCAACTTGTCTCAGTGTTTTCTCTTTGTATTCTGATTTTTCTTTCCTCTCACACCTTGACAGTCTCATCTGGAATATGCCAGCACCTACCCAGTGGTGAGAATAGTCTGCAGGTTGCAGTGTGTGTGAAAAACTAATAATGAAGAACAAACTAACATCAGTTGTGATAGCTGATCTGAGATAAGGGGTGATCCAAAATGATCCTGAGGCAGTTTGTGGTCTTTGATGTAAACATGCTGCTTCACTCGCCTACTGCTCTGACGCAGTTCAGATGAGAAGTGCTGAATGATTTAGAGAAATCTAAGCTAGATCTAGTTCTGTAGTTACCGTAGGCCAGAGCAGAATAGCTTTTATTTCCGCTAACAAACATGCTCCGCTACAATCTGTCCATCTGGTTTTATTTCAGCATAAATCTGGAAAGGAATAAAACTCTCTCAACCTCACTCTGAATACATCTAGCAAAGGTGACAGGACAAACCCATCACCTACCAAAGCTGCAGCTTGGGCATCAAGCTGTTATCCTTGCTCTGGAGGATAAAATCAAACTTTGTGGGTAATAATAAGACAAGAGCAAGTATTTGCATTGAACACATTGAGATTAAGCTGACTCCTGAAGAACAGAAAGGGCACAGAAGGGAGAATGAGGATTGCCACTTTAAGCTCAGTTTAAAAACTGTCCCCGCTCTGTTAGTGCTGTCTCGTGGCAGCCCTGTGGTGAAATAGAGTTACCTCTGTTTCTCAGAGAGCTGTTTTATCGATGCTCTGGCTTTTTCACCCTCCTCCCTTCCCTGCGCTATTTCAAATTAGGAATGCAATTTGTGAGTGACCTATATACAGAAATAGTTGGAACACATTTGGATTTTGCATGGATGTATTGATGTGGTTGGTATAGACAGCTCGTAGCTCTTTTAATTGACTTAACCCAGCAAGCGTGAATGATTTTAACTGTGGCTACTAAATTTAACAGCACTATCATCACTTTTAACAATATTCTTTAATAACTGGTCATTTGACTTTGAGATTTGATTTTTGCCTTTCATTGTGTGCTTACTGAACCATGCTGTGTAGAGCTGGAGGAAAAGTGGACTGATGTTTGTGCATGTTGATATGCATGCCTGACATGGGTGGGTGCGCGTAAACTCATTGATCTTTTCATCCTGCGTTCTTAATCTCACTGCAGGCTGGATTAGAGAATGAGAGGACCAAAAAGAAGAACTACTCCAAAGCAGTATGTATCCTGACTGTCTGGGAGAGGTTTTTGCATTCAATCCCATTGTGATAGGACAAAGAAAATGTGCGAGTGTGTTGGCTCGAAGAGCTCACCAGCCTAATGTCAAGGATACAGTGCAACTATCACCACCTGTTGGGTCTGCAAGAATCCTGAGCACCACTTCATCTTGGTGTCATCTAAACGCTTATGTCAGTGTTGTACATAAAGAGCATCTTGAAAAACTGAAAACCAAACTGGGGCTTTAACATTACACAGAAATAGGTAATAGTGATAGAATATAGAGGTAGTAAAGGCTGCTCTCTACACGAAAGTAGTTAAAATATGTATGTAGCAAAGGCTGCACCCCGTGTAAAGGTAGTTAGAATATACGTGTAGTAAAGGCTGCACCTCGCATAAAGGTAGTTCTGTGTAGTATCGATGCCTTACTACCACCTGTGTAAAAAGGGCAGCTACTTAGAGCACCATAAAGCCAGAGCTGGATGAAAGGTAAAAGGATAACGTGCTTTCACACAGTCGGGGTTTTAGGTGAAGCTCATAGGAACAGTTCCAGTGAAGGGAAGGGAACATGAGAGAAAGCAAAGTGGTGCAGTGGTACTGCCGAGGAAAGACTGCTCACTGCAGGAGGAGGTTGCCAGGCTGGGTTGGGGTTCTTCAGTATGCTGGAAATCAGCAGAGAAATTTATGAGAAGTGGAAGTTGGGTGCGAGATTGAGGAGATCTGAAGGAGCAGCATTAGCTACAGTCTAAGATTGAAAAAATATTACAAGTGTAAATGGACGTAATGGCAATGAGGAAGTTTTCTGCATCTGTTAAAATCAAGAGGAAAAGACAGAAAAGAGTACACTCAATTTCACATGGAGGGAGAACGAGTAAAATCCGAATAGTTTAGCCTCCCCAGTATGCAACTGTGTTAGTTCTAGTTTTCCTGAAGGTTATGCTCAGATGTGGAGTATGTTAATGTAGCCCAGAACAAAGGTCAGCGAGGTCTGATACAATTCTTCCAGAATTGTCCTGGAGCATTTGCCTTCGAAAACGTGCTGGAGAGGTTTCCAGAGAGGATGGGTAATAGCAACAAGGGAAGTGATCTGAGCTGTGGGGCTTCAATGGGAAATCTGAAGGATACAGGGCAAATAAAACAAATACATTTAGAAGTGCCTGAAATACAAAGTGATAAACTGTTAACCTGGATTTGTGGAAGATGAATCATGTCAATTCAACTTCATTTCCCTGAGCAGGGTAATTATTTAGGGCCATAAAGGAAGAGCATTAGATGTGACTATAACTTGACCATAAGGCTCTTGGCGTGTCTCTACATGACATGAAGTGAAACCTTGGCTAAGATCTAGTTCTGGTAAAATAAATGCACAGTTAGTTGAAAAATAACTCTGTTAGAAAATGAGACAGCTGGAAAAGGATCTCATCTCGTGTATCTCTCTGTTTTTAAAGGGGGGAAACAGTTCCATAGGAGTCTGTAGACACATAGACTGTTTAAGTGCAGGGAGTGAAGGTGGTTTCATGCAGGGTTAGAATAAAAATACTGATGATGAATAGGAGACACTTAGCAGAATTGAATAATAGTAAAAATAAATGAATAAATACCATATTTGGGGAAAAAAGGAAATATGCTGTTACAAAGTAAGGAATTCTGCATAGGGATGGTTCAGATGATGATCTGAGGTTACATGTAGTCAATATTACATAGCTGAAAAAACCCTCAAACTTAATTCTTCAGTGTAGTAGTGACAGGGGCAGTGGAGGGAACAAGGCTGCACAGAGCTGCTGAGGCTGCTGCTGGAGTGTTGGCTTCAGTTGCTGAAGATTCATTTTAACCACTCTTCAGGAAAGGGTTAGAGAAATTCAAGGAGCCTAAAAAAAAACCCCTAGTAAAACTTGAAAAGCTGTGTGAGAAGGCTATTTAGTATTTCAATTTGATTCTTCTTGAAAAAAGCACCTGGATGGCAGCCCACAGTAGAGAATCTCAGTTTTTACCAGCTTGGCTCTAAACTGGTTTCTGAGTTAATTTTGTTTTAATTTTTCATGGAAGCCACTGTATAGGGTATGAGAAATACTGTGCTTGCAAATTGATTCAGATTAGGTTTAATGAATTTTCATTTTGGGAATGCATTAAAGCTTAGACTTCAAAACTGAATTGGGATAGAAATTCTAATCAATTTTCCATGAAAAAAAACACCAAGTGTTTCCTTTTTTTCAGTGTTAAACCAGGCCTCATTGTGGAGTGCTGCCAGAATAGTGAATTGCTTGAGAAATCTGAGCTTTTGGTGGTATCGACTGAGATGACATTAGGGTCTATCCTCTTTTCTTCAAACATCGTGTTTCCAGACTGAAAACTGCATCGTAGCGATCATTTTATTTTTATTCCTGACCCTGCTGCCGTAGGGACTTGAAGCATCTCACCCTGCTTGTGAAACGCTCCTTCTGAGCCAGTTTGTTTCTTCTCCTCTGAGAGAAAGCATCTTAATGACAGCAAGGCAGGCTATTGAGCTTGACGGAGGGCAGCTGAACTGACTGAAGTCTCTTACCAGCCCTTGGGCTGCCACACAAAATGCTGGGATGTGGCAGATGGTCACTGTCCGGGTTTAATTTTGATGTAATTGGGGAAAGCTAGAAGAGATTTTTGTACAGCATTGCATGTTTACCAAAGTGAATTTCTCTACTATAAACTCAGAATGAGTTCTTTTGCTACAATTTGCTGCTTTTTAATTGCTTAGCTGCCAGAGCTGTAAGCAACAATAGTGATAAACTTCCTTTACTGTAGTCTCTTGTCCCCGGTGTCCCCTTTTTGTCCCGTGTTCCCTTCACAGGGCGTTTGAAGAGACAGGAGCTATAGCACAGTAACAACAGGGGAAGCAAAATGTTTCTTAGCAAGAAAAAAGGTGGTCAAAAAAGGCAAGCAGGAGTATCCTTGACATTTTTGGCTGGTGCACAGGTACTGACAGACACACCAATGTTCAGTCCTCATGTTTGAGATCATGACCTGGTCCTGCACTTCTCCTGTTCCTGGTGTATCTTTGAAAAGTTCTGTCTCAGCCTTTCCTTTTCATAAGTGATGACTTACACTAGAAATTCCCTTTTGGGTCTGTGTCAACCTTTTTCTCTCCTTTTTTCTTCTTTTTCTTTTCCTTCCGTAACAGACCAATGGTTATGAGGAAGACATGTATGGAACATCCCAGAGTAGAAAATCTAGCAGGGTTAGTAGATGATTTTTATTGCTATAAAATTTATTGCTTGATTTAATAGGATTAAAGCTAATTAGCACATGCTTTTCTGTGGTAAAGCAGGTTTTTCCTGTCTTGCACATTGTGGGTTTTGCACTTTGTCAGACGTGGAGGTGCAGCCATAAGCTGTTTAAAAAAAGAAAAAATAAATTAGGCCATGAGTGGGAAGGGAAGTCTGAATTTGGTAGAAGTTGAACTTGGAAGCCAGAACCACTTAACTCATAAACGAAATTGGGTGAAAGTTAAATTGTGACAAGAAGTAGTTTGGCAGAACCTGGCAGGGAGGATTTCCATGTGCTGGACAACAGAAGGATTATTTTCTAAAGTGCAACATGTTCACATTGTGCTCTAACACTGGAACTCCCAAGCTTCACCTAGAGTTTAGTCCATGTCTTGAGGTTTGCATATGTCCAATGGACTTTGGATTTTGAATTTTCCCCAAATTTATATTCGTCCTTTGAAGTTTGCATAACAAAATGCTTATTTTCTCTTTATAAATTGTACCCCAGGGTTTCTGGAAGCTCCCACGGAGGTGCACAGCCAGTACAAGTGTTATTACTTAGCTACTTACTATTGATGTACTGTAATTTCTAGAAATAGTCTTGTCAAAAAAGCTTAATTATTGTCCCCATTGTGTGTATGTGGGTCACAATGTTCCCCTCTGTTCCCGCACAAGTGTTTTTGTCAATTATAGAAGTCCATTGTCCCACTTTGTTAAATATTGGGGTTTGTGCAAATTATTTGAACGTATTATCTTGAACAGGCCCTCCCAGGGGGGGCCAGGGAGGGGAATAATTTGGGTGGGTTTTTTTTCCTTGTCTTTAACAAAGGCAGACAAAAGCTCTGAGCCTGTTGATCTTCAAGCTATCAGGCCTTCTGAAGAAATTTGGTGGTATGCAGACCAAAGCTCTCTGTTTAGGGGAAAAATAAACTACTTTTAAGACCCCATTTAGCTAAGTGTTTGAGCAATACATGCTAAACATCAGAGAGACTTCACTGAGTTACTTTGTGAGCATGAAGTTAAGCAGGCGCTTGTATAAATAGTGAAATGGAACCTTATATTTTATGTCCATTTTAAACTGTTACTTCCATATGGCTTTATGCATTGAGCTTGTATATGTGGGTAAGAGAAAATTAAATACTGTTGCTTAAACTATTAAAACAGTATGTCCTGTTGTCAAGCAGTTCAGCAACAGTGCTGACAAGGTCAAGGAACTTTTATTATGTAGTGGTTCTGTTCTTATTCTGATGTTCTTCTTTAATGACATACTCCAGAGCTCAGAATAGTGCAGGAAGAGCAAAATATCTGCTAGAAAGTCATCTAGGGAAAAGAAGTTGTTTGATTTATGTTTAAATAATTTAAAATCATCTTGGTATTACTGTGTACCATGGAGTGCATAATTCAGATTACTCATTATTTAGAAGGGGAATCAGAGTTTAGGGGTGACTTGGAATAGCTGAAACTCTAAAACTAGTTGATGCCAGTCTGGCTGGCATTCACCTTTAGGAGTACTCTCTCCAGAAACCCCAAACCTAACTGTACAGGTTGTCAAAATGACAACCAAAAACAGGTAAGAGGCAGAATTCTCTTCAGGTTAGCAAGGAAGTAATGAGTCTGCTGATAATAGTTATTTCCAAACTAGATGTCCAATTTTAAGTTGCAAAATGGAGTGATGCCTGCATGGAAATCAGCCTTTGTAGATTGTCCTTGCAATATCACGGATTGATTCTTTAAAAATTAATAACGCCATGTGCCTGGGGGTAGACCACGTGCCTATTACAAACTCCCTGGATGGGAATGAAAGTAATTTCTTTAAGCTCAGTTCAGTTTATTTGGATTTCTTTCCAGTAAAAGTCTTATTTTACAAGCATTTAGGAAAAATGAGGCAGAAAGGGATCTAAATTTTTGGGGCTGGAGGGTAATTTATCCCCACCTGTGAGTGTTGCTGCTGCCCCACGGATCTCTTTGCCTGCAGTGACAGAAGTCCAGTGTCAAGAACAAACAAGTTTATTTAATTTTCCACATATCTCCCTTATTTGTAAACAGACTTAACACCTACATATCTTATAGTGATGATGTAAGGATTGGTTAGCACTTGTAAGGAAACAGAGTAATTCCTGACTGCTAAAGGCAGAGTATCCTGGTTGTCTAGACCCCCGTAAGAAACGACTGGAGGAGCGGAATGTTAGAGGATGGCTGTAAAAGGAGAGCTCTGGAGTATGGCAGAGAAGGTAGAGGTGTGGAGCTCTCCAGAACAACCATTCCCACCAGTGTACACACACCCATGGGAAAATAAGGAGTCTAAAGAGTGCCTGGAAGGTTTTAAAAATACCTTTGCAACTTGAGTGTTGTGGCAGGGCTGGTTACAGGAGATGGAATGAGCGCAGAAGTCATGTCACAAGGGTGGGAATGTGGGCAGGTAGTGTTTCCTCCCTTGCTGGCTGGCAGCCTGGGCTCAGTCCTCAGCACATTTTCCTCCTGTGGCTTATACCCTTGGCTCAGCTCTGCATCCATGCCTGGTGTGGCAGAGAGACTATTTTATCACATTTCAGATGTGCTTTTAGGCTGCCTTTTTTCTGAAAATAAGGAAAATACAAATCCTTCCTAGTATGGCTGTATTTTTCTGGGTTATCTCGGCTCTGTGAGATGCATAAGCTTGATTTGCAAATTAAAATACCCATGTTAAAACCAGCTCTATATTGTGAACAACTAAAGTTGTTGTATGGTTGTGTGCTCCTAAAGCTTTTGGGAAACCAAAATGCTGAGTTCCACTCTGCTCCCACTGCTGTCAGCCGCCCTGGCAAGCCCCATGTGCCCACTTCGTGTTGAAGTGTTTGTGCAGCAGAAATTCTCATGGACGATGCATGATGGAAAAGCTGAGCTGGCATCCTGTGCTCCAGAACAGGTGACAGGGAGATGGGCATGTCATGCTAGATAAAGAAGGGGGTACATTTTTGAGGGTAAGGGCGATTGTTAAGTCCACTGGAGCTGTCAGTCAGTCTCTAATCATACTTTTGGTATTTAACTTGGAGTTAACGATTGAAGATCTCCCCATTCTTGGGGACACCAAATAGATGGACCAAAAGTGCAAGGTAGGTTAGATGCTCGTTAGGAAGCTGCATCAAAGATGGTGTTTAATTTAGACAATTTCACTTATTAGAGAGGATTTTTCTTTGCATTCAGCCTTGCTGTATCTGGCAGTGGCTGCTCACTCTTCGTGATGGGCACACCCAACAGTTTTGGTCTCTGGCTTTACTCTCTTGTCTCCCAGCAGGGTTGTCCTGATACCTCCTCCTGCATCTCTTGTGGGTTTAGCTTGTAGAGCATAAACTCCTCAAGAATTCAGAAGGAAGCTGACCAACTTCCTGACCAATACGTTTTTCCAGTGCTTGATGGGCAGTGGCATTTAGCTCTACTGTCTGCGGCAGTGGAAGCGCACATGCAAAGAAAGAAATCCTTTAAAGCAGGAGCCTGGGTTTTAGGTATGAAGCTGTGATGCAGCTGTTTATTCCAAGTCTGAGCCCAGAAGAGAGTGTTTCCAGCATCTTGTAAACCAAATGTTGTCTCTTCTGTTTTTATAGAAGCTGGAAGTATGTTGATAAATACAGCTTCGCTTAATTAGAGTTAGGAGGAAACAGGCATATATGCTCCTGAAGGAGGGTTTAAAGCCTTTTCATTAGAAAATAAACCAAATAGGCATTTTGTACGTAAGATGCTGTAAGGATAGAGGGTAAAGCCTTCTGTTTATTTTTAAAAAATCACAACCTCATCAATGGAAAGGGTACTCAACTTTCACACATTCTCATGTCTTTAATGCAATTTCCTTAGTGCAGTCATCTCCTCTTTTTTGCATCTGTGACCACTTTGACTCCTTGCAATTCATAAGCACTTAATTTCCTTTTCGCTTCCCATTTAAAGGAATTTGGAAAGTCCTTCATGTTACAAAGCTGAGTTCTCAAGGAAGTTTTTTGTTTATTAATGCAGGCTTCGTACTACTCTGATCTGGGTCTTCACAACAGCGGCTATGCTTCCACATCTCAACCTTCTTCCCAAAATGGAAACTGGGTCTGTTGCCCTCTGGCTTTACCTGGCCTGGACTTGTTCTGACTTCATTTGGATGATACAACCTCTTCTACTTAGGGATTAATTTGGACTAGTTGTCAAGAGTCTCTGTAGCTCTTTTTAGTAAAACTTTAAAGAAAAACAAAGCCAAACGATGCTTTTTTTAAGGTTGGAGTGAGTAACGGAAAGCTGTTGCAAAATGAGCACAATTAGTTTTCCTTTGCTGCTCCTCCCTTTCCTACAGTTAGTTTGTTTACCTTTGGCTTCAGTAGTTCTGGAAAAATAAGGGAAATCTTAATCAACTGAAGTTCTCTACTCTATTTGAGGCAACTTCTCTGCTCACCATGTCAGTCTAGCAGGCTTAAGACAATCCAGTCTGTATAAAATTAAATTACACACAAGTAATTCCCGGCCTGCTAGAAGAAAATCACTGAAGCTTCAAAATCACTTGGGAGGTTGGATTGTCCAGAGGCAGAGGACAGAGCTGAGCTCAGCCAGTCTGGCGCTAGCAAAGCGGTGCTTGCTTGAGCAGTGGTCCGCAGCCCGTCCTGCCCGATGGGCAGCAGCAGCATGAGGACATCATCGCCCAGCACCTTGTGGTGGCTGGTGATGGGGGCACTGCGGATGTGGGGGTGACCTGCCGCAGGACGTTGCCTGTGGGCTGTGGGCTGGGGACCACTGCCTGAGTATCTCTTGCACCTCATTATGCCAGATAGAGTGTGTGCTCTCTGAACTTAATCGCTGCATCTTGTGAGTGATGGTTACTAACAGCAAAGTCATTTGTTTTATAGTGCTCTAAGTACTCATCATTTTGTCCTGAATTATTTGGGTTTTATCTATATTTTGGTGTAATAATAAAATACACAAGAGGTGATAAATGCATATCTTAAAATACTTCTGTCTTTTTACATTGCTGTTGTTCTCGCTTTGGTTGAAGTGAGAAGAAACGCCCTTTCTGGATACTATACACAAATGTGTGTGAGACAATAACAACCTAACAACCTAAAATTAAATTATGCTGTTTTACTTTTGCATACTGTCGTGTCCTCCCTTCCTGTAGGAAACGCACGTGTCTGCCTCATATTCCTAGTCTTTGGGAGTTGAGATGTAACCCTTTTATGGCACAGATGACTAACATTCTCTATACTGGGTTTCCTTCTGTTGTAGTTTAATGATCCTGATCTCTTATCAAGATGGTTAATTCTGCTGTAGGCGCTTTTTTTGTTTCATTTTCTATGCAAAAAAGTTTTCTGCTTGTCTTCCTCAGCCCTCCTTGCTGTACAGCGATGCCCTGCCAGCCAGAAGTCACAGGGTTTGTTGTACTAATGCTCTAAGCACAAATACCGAAGCCACTCACCTTCAGCCATGTACATGTTGTCTTTTACCTCTGTAGTTCCTGTTGGGTCCATGTATTTCACACTCTGGTGTCTGATCCATCTAAATGCACGTGTGTGATGCTGTTTGTACAGGCCTGGATTTGTTGATCCTTCCTTTTATTCCTATTGGAACTGTGCAACCACCGCTCGTGGGGTTGTGATGCTGCCACAGGCTTCTCTCAGGGTGGAGATGGTTGTCTTCATACTGGTGTATTAGCTACAATGTGTGGGAGGAGGCCAGAGAGAGGCAACATCAATTCTTTATGGTTGTGTAACAACTAACAAAAATCTGTTTAAAAATTTTGGTAACCAAATTAGACTGTTCTTGTTTAAACTTTAAAATGAGCTGCTCAGGTTTTTTTCTTTTTTGTATTTTTTTTCTCAAAGTTTAAAGATAGAGTTTCCTACTCTCCCTGTGATTCCTGAGCCATATATTTACATGCTAAACTGGAGCCAGTCTTAAAATATGCATCTTCCTCCTCTTTTATTAACTGGCTAGTAAGTGAAGTTCATCAGGTGTCAGTTTTTCCCAGCGTTTTGCTATCACCAGAAATGAACGTTAAACAGATTTGAACAATTCAAGAATTGATGTGGCCGTTTTGTTGGTAGACAATATAAACTGTTGAACCGATGATTGGGAGAAGGGTTTGAAATGCATGACTGTGTGATGGGCTCGGTATGGGGGTGTGTGTATCAGATTTTGCACGTGCCTTACGGTATTTCCTAGCTCCTTGACGTGAGGTTGTGTTGAATCTTCACTTGCATGTTGCTTGTGGTTGCGTCCAGGAGCCATCCCTGTCCTCACACATACCGCTCATTCCCCTACGTCACTCGCACTGCACCTTATGACTCTGTAATGCTCCAGAAATGAAACCAGAAACTAGGTCTGCCAGTCCTGTTCTGACTCTGTCTTTTAATTGTAGGCGTCTGTGTATGACGAGAGCGTTTACAGTGGGAGTCGTCGGTATAGTGCCTCTAGTTCTCGTGCTGTAAGATGTTTTCTGCATTTCCCTGTTGTCTTGTTTCTGTCCTCCAGTAACCTGTGTGTACCAGAACACAGCCTTTTCTGGGCTGCGGGACATTTAAGACGGTCTGTGCGAGATTCACAGTCTGCTCTGTAGGCAAAAGTACCATCACCGTTTCTGTGAGCTTCCATGACATAATAAGCAGCGATTTATCTGCTGCTGTAATGCCCAGCTCTTGGCAGCACCGGCATAGGCTGGTGCTGCGCCCTCGCCTGCCCTGCAG
Source organism: Coracias cyanogaster (assembly GCA_033124195.1). Lineage (NCBI taxonomy): Eukaryota > Metazoa > Chordata > Aves > Coraciiformes > Coraciidae > Coracias > Coracias cyanogaster. The sequence goes on along the minus strand of JAVSBS010013069.1, from coordinate 14,740 downwards.
AGAGGGGAATTCAGCGCTGCCTTGTTCTTGGTTCGCAGATAGAACACCTTGGAAAGACAGTGCATGAAGTCCCTTCCCTCACTGAGACTTAGTTCTTCTTTCGAAAACTGAGAATAATCGAGTTAAAAAAAACCCAACAACAACAAAAAAACACTTCCCTTTTGTTACATCATTAACATTTCTCTGCTAGCATGAAGTAAAGGATTTTTGTGAATGTATGACTTGCTTGGTTTTTTTTCTTGGATTTTTATTACATTGTGATGTCTCAGCCAACTTGTGACATTTTCAAAATACATACTTTTGTGAGCAGAGGACTCTGTCATTTATGGGGAGAGACAATACAAGGAATGACAATATGAGTTGTTTCTTTTCCGAAGCAAGAGGTTGCAGGACCTGGTTTACAGATTCAAAGGCAGAAGATGCCTTCACTTCTGCTCAGATGGAGCCCCCGTGTCATGGTTCTGATGTTAT
>JAVSBS010013069.1:0-13866 GCA_033124195.1 Coracias cyanogaster | reverse complement strand
ATGACTTGATGTTTCGCAATTGTGCCTTGTTTTCTTTTGGCTGCCGTGGAAAAATTCACTGACGCTTACCCATTTGGAGTGTTGCGGCAGCCTGCACTTCAGCAAGTTTGTCACTGAGGCTTTGCTGGGCTGGTTGAAGCCCTTTGTTTGTATGGGATGTCTTCTCTTGTTTGAAAGAAGTCTCTCAGAGGTCCAGATGATACGCTTCTGCTCTTGAGATAAATCATTTGCAGTGGGCTCTGAGCCCAAGCGCTGTTTCCAAGTCTTTTGGCCACTGTTAATGGCTTGAGAAGGGAATGGTGAATAAATTCTGGTGCTTGTTCCCTTTCCTCCATGCCCATCCCACTCTTTGCCACTGGTATTTGGAAGCCTGGGTATAACCCAGCCTTTCCAGTTCCCATTACCTGTAGTACTGAGAGAGCCGAAGTATGAGGTTTTTGCGTGAAAGGGAAGGGCCTTGTCACAATTTCTGAGTTATCTATGGTTATCTTAACATCTCCGAACCTCAAAGGGCTTTCAACATGTAGAGGGTGTGCTATTTGGATAGCTGTCCGCAAATAATGTTTTTGGATGATGAGATGACATGTAAGTGGAGGGGGCAAGGCTGAAACTGGCCTTGCTTGGTCTCTGCCAGCTGAACAAGTGGCCCTGGCTTCTGTATTCTGCCCTGCAATACACAGGGAGCAACTATGGAATAAATAGGTCCCAGGAAGCATTAATATGGGACTCATCCGTAGTTTATACTTTTTCCCTGTCACGCGTTTCAAGTTTATTCTACATCCTTGTTAAGTTAAACATAAAACATCAGTGATGGCGTAAGGCTTTGGTGCTAGAGCTACTTAATAAGAAAACAAAATTAAATATTTTTTACTTCGTTGCTTTTTGTTTCTAACGTAGGAATTGAAGTGGCTGTGACTGAAAATAGTCGTAAACTATGTGAAACACCATTCTAAATGTTGTGTATTCTCACCTCTGAAATGAAGCTCAGTAGTTTGGCTGCATGAAGCCAGTGTCACTCCATGTAAGACATCTGAGGACACGGCTTGGTCACGTTCTGCCCTGCTTCAGGGGCTTGCTGAGGGCTGTGTACCTCAGAACCTAATGCTTTGTGGTTACTAACTAAGCCTATGGTTGTACTGGAGCTGGGGTTATTTCCAGCTTACCCTCTTATAATTTATTATATTGTAAGCTTAATTTTCATTTAATACTGTGTTGCTTTGTTAGCGTGACTAATGATGCTGAAACAGTTCTCTAATAGCTTGGTAAGGACCTGGCTGTCTCTAGCTGAGGAGTCCAGGGCATTAATTTAACAGAAGAAGCCTTAAAAAAAGACAGAGTATGCTCATCTCAAAAGTAGGATAATTCTTTACATTTCAGTGGGGTTTTCTATCTGAGAAACAGTCTTAAGCGCATATAAAAAAACCTCATAAAGGTCCTTAGCAGTGTAGTCTAAGCTGCTGAGAAGAGCAGTTCCTCATGCTTGTTCCTGTCCCTGAATGGCCGCTGTCCTTGTGTCGATACAAGCTTGTTCGCCTGAGATTTGACGGATGGACATGGACGTGTCCCTTTACAAAGGCTACGCTCACGGTTGCCTTGAGGGTAGTAGCAGTAGGAACAATATCATGTCCGGTAAACCTGAAACTTCTTTAATTCCTCTCTGTCCTGAATGTATGAAAACCTCCCTTTTATATATGCTTGTGTATCTTTCTATAAAGTACATCCAAATACAAGATTGAGCATGAAGCTGTCACTGTGAAATCTGTGAAAATAGAGGGAATTAAGTCTAAAATGCATTTCCAGAATAAGTTTTCAGTTCTGTTTCTCTGATGCTTTCTACTTTCATTTCCCTTCTCTACTTCCATTGCCTTATAACCTCTGGAAATAAACCAGCATAGACACATTCTTTGTCCTCATCAGGAACAAGTCAACCCTGTCTGTTGTGCATCACTGCTTAGATGTTTGCTTTGAAGAAGGACCAAAATACTTTCTTTGGCAAGAGATGAGGACTGCAGGTGCTGGAAAAGCGGGAGAGATGCTCAGTCTCTGAGACGGTCTCAGTTTTTACTTTAATCACCATATAGCTAGATGTTTCTTGCTTTGGCCTGTGGAGCACATATTCCTTTTGTATGTGCACAACATTGGGAGCCCAGGAAGAAGACCCATCAGAAACCTCAGCACTCTTGAAAAGTAGTAGCATTGAGCCTTTTGTAAGGAGACTGAGAGGTGTTTACACGTGACTGGTACCTTAAGATATGTAAATAAATCATGAGTATTCTGTCATTTTAAGAACTGAATCAAAACTGCTCGGTCCAACAACTGGAATTACTGCTTAATTTTTCAATTAACAGTCGAGGTGTCTGTTCTCTGACTTTTACTGCTATTCCTTTGTCCAGCTGCATGTAACTGTTTTCATAACTAACTTCAGATAAAATGTTCTAAATCTCTCCTGCTTCCCAATTCTAATGCTTTTCTCTTCTCTCTACTTGCTCTTCTTGGTTTCCCTGCGGCAGCCTTCTGAGTACAGCTGCTACCTTGGTTCAGGATCTCGGGCATCTTCAAGAGCCAGCTCTGCTCGCGCCAGTCCAGTGGTGAGCTCCTCTATTTTTCTTTGTCCCTAAACTGCTTAGTTCCTCTGTTCTTCAAGGTCTGTCTGTATTTTTTTATACAAAGAGGTCACTGTGCCTCCTGAGACAGCTCCTTAGGCTATTAACTGGAGCTTCTGGGCAACGCTTAAGAAAAAGAAAGGGTGAACTAGATGAGAAATCACACAGCCAGAGTAATTTCTATGCAGGTGAACATGTTTTTACAATAGAAAGTACACTTTGGACTTGCATGATAACACTACATTTTTTCTAAATTGGGCATAAAGCGCATTGACAAGAGCGTTGGGAGAAAGATGTTGCTGATGCTAGTGCTGCATCTCCTTTGGTTATTAAAATCAAGAAACCCTAAACTGTACTGCAGCATTCAAGTAGTTTATTTTCTCTCTCTTCAGCAGTATGTTGTTGGTGTGTTGCCCCAAGGCTGCAGGGCTATCTAGAGATGCAATGAACGTATCTGTTGGACTGGAGATAACCAGGCACTGCAGTGTCTTTAGCCTGGTGAAGTGCTGGAAGGTTTACGTGTACCTGACATGTCCAGCATCGTGAATTCCCAACCGGTCATGGCTGAGCTAGGCTCAAATGCTTAAGGCTTGTCCAACTGTAGTTGACCAAGATAAGACTTTTCCCCTGCTTTTTACAGATATGAAGTCATTATCTTCTATTTTTTTTTTTTCAATGGTGCTTTCTCATTGTGATCACTCCATCTGGCTGTTTACAACTCTGAATATCTGTCCTGCTTAATTTCAAAGCAAGGCCTTTGAAATTAAAAGGCCACCTCGTGTGGTGGTGGTAGCAGAGCACAATAGCATGTCTCTTAAAGGAAATGTGCAGTTTACAGCAAACTACCTTACAACAAAATCAATCTTCCCCGGAGAGTGAGTTTTGAAGTGTTGCGCTGAGTTGCAGTAGGCCGGCTTTGCTTCATAGAAGCATTCCTCTTAGTGATGGTTTAATGTGCTCCTTGTTCTCTTGGGACCTGTCACTTGTTACCCACCACACCCCCAAGATACAAAGTGATGAGGAGGGTGATACTGTAAATGAACGTGCACAATCCCTTCTCCTGTCATAACATCCTGTTGCCTTTGTTGCTTTGCTGAGGAGCTGAAAATTAAATGCTGTAAATGTTGCCTTAAGGACTAATGAAAAAGGAGTATCTTGGTGTTCAAAGAAGCTACCACAGTGTGCAACACGGTAAGCTGTGGCATGAACGTTTGGAGTGTTCCTCTCCAGTAAACACCCATAGCCTGTAGTAAGGAACGTGAGCCCTCCCCTCCTCAGGGAAAAAGAGCTGAATAAACTAGCTGGAGCAGGAGAAAAGGGAACTGATAGAATACAGCTATGTGCTCTGAACTACTGGTGTTTCTTAAAGACAAGGCTTTTTAAAATTAATTTATTTTTTTAAAAAAAGGATTTTCATCAGATAGTGTATGGCAGCCAGTGAGCTATAAATAAGTCAGTATTTTAATTAGTCCCTGAACTTGAGTCCCTGAGCTATGAGTTCTTGCAGTATATATCTTACATTAGTAATACTTCTCCAGTGGCTCTGTACACTGAATTTCAATTAGCCCCAAAGCAAAAAATAATCAGAATAACCAGGGGATTCCATTATGAAGTTCTTTAAGGGTCAGAATTGGGTCCCCATCCTTTAAAGCTGTTTTCCATTATGTGTTCTTTGTATGTGGTCTGAGCCGTTTGTGCAAGGTGGTTACGGTCATCCTGAAATGCAGCTCGCCCTCCCTAAGAGCTAGAGGGGATTTTTTTTTGTCATTTAATTCTATGCTGACACTTTGGGCGGTTGTATGCAAGTGGCTGGAGATGGTTAGCTGTGTCAGCACCGACTCTGGGGAGGTGCTGAGCTGAATCTGCTCTGCAAGGAGACAACAGGCCCTTCTTTATTTATTTATAGTTAATTAGTGGTTTATTGCAGGGCGTGAAGAGCTTATCTTATTTCTGTAGCCTTGAAGAAGAGCTGAGAGTTAACGGGTTAGTGGGTCTAAAAAAGCACCATTGCAGGGGCTTTGCTTCTCCTAGTGCAAGGAGGGGCAAGCCTCGTTAACAGCCTGCCCTTGCTCTTCACAGTTCTAATTACTACATGGGGTCAATGCGGCAGCACCTTGTGATGTATTTTTTTTTCCTTCCCCCCGCCCCAATATTAAACAGATAATGCCTTTTCTTGTAACTCATAGTAAGGAATCATTGTCCTCACCTTTTACTAACGGAGATTTCGAGGCGTTTTGATAACATTTCCAGTTGTGTACTTGCTCTTGGCAGCAGAGATGCTGAAATAAAGCCCTGTCTTCTCAGCAGGCTTAGCAGTTTATCACTTCCACTTGTACAGTCCCGAAATGTCATCTGTGTGGGCTTCCTAAAAGGAAGAATAAAGATCTCCTTGGATGACGGTGATAATTTACAAGAGGAAAAATGTTTTTGATCTGTAAGAGTAGTCTACATTAGAACTGTTATAATATTGCTAACCCCCAAACCGAGTTGTTCTCTGCCTGAATATATGGAGCTATATGCTTTCTTGATTCTGCTTTATATGTCTTCTGGCATTTATATCTGTAAAGGTTTGATTCCAAGTTTACCACTGGCTCTGGAGGAGGGAGGAAAGGGGAATATCTGTGGGTTGAAAAGCTGAGTTTCCAGCATGCTTAGATCACTCGAGAGTGTGATAGTTTACAAAATCCACGTACTGTAATAATGAGTGCTTAACACTGAAGTTAAATATTATTTTGTTATGGTTATGGGCATTATTAGGCAGAAACCCAAAATTGAACTGTTCCCAAGCCTGACTATCATAAGAAATTATCTGTTGAGAATGGAGGATGATTCAGTTTAACTTTCTAAATTAAAGCATGCAATATCTTCTCACTGCAGCCCTTAAATATTTTCTCAGAATTCTGTTCCCCCTTCTATCGCTGTTCATTAAACAGTGGGCAGAAAGTTGCTGTGTGCAGCTTTGCAGCTTCTCTTCCCCTTTGTGCCATCAGGTTTGTGATACAGTAAGAGACAGGAGGATACTTACAACTTGTATTTATTTGTATGCATTTTGAAGAGTTCACTATATTTGCATGAAGTTTGCTGCTTGATTATTTTTGTTTATCATTCTTCCCATTATCCCCACTAGTAACTAATGCAAAAATGCAAGTGCTGCTTGGGTTGTACATTACTGCACAGTTCTGAGTAGCTTTTCATTTTTCATTTAGAGAAGCTTATCATGCTTTCACCAGAAATAAAATGAAGACAGTACCAGACTTAATTTTCATGGAAGCGGTTATCAGCACACTGAAGCTTTGCCTTCTCTTCTCTACATGTAAAGATTTATGGCAGACTTGTGTCCCAGCCCTGCTGCTGACAGCCTGGGTGTGCTTTCGGCCCCTCCGGAGTGAGGATTTGCTGCAGCGCTAACTTGCATTTCAGAGGCTGATAAGTTTGTTTGAGCAGTTTGGCATAACACTCATTCCTGAGCGAGGATACTTCTGACAAATCCACTTTAGACCTGACAAAGTTCAGTGGTTTTCCCCTGCTGACTGTTGGAGGCTCGTGGCTCACTGCTAGTGTTAAGGTGGCTCTCACTGGAAAAACACGCAGGAGCTCTCTGTGTTACTGCCTGCCCCAGCCCAGCCGATCAAACTGGTAAGATGGGGGTTGCAGGAGGGGTTATACTGACTGCAGTACTACTTTTTTTTTTTTTTTAAGTCCAGTTTTGTAGATACCATTCTGTGTTCAGCAAGAATTTTTCTTCACTGTGGGACATATGTCCGTTTCAAACTGTGCTCTACTACTTTAAGAGCAGGAAATGATTTTGATTTGATTTGTCACCAAAAAAACCCCCTTGCTTTTATGAGGAAGCGGATCTAAGTGCAAGATCTCAGATGGAGCTGAGCAGTGACAGCCATATACTGAACACGCTGAAGTTCTCATACCTGAATGCAGTCTGTGGCACTACCCAATAGCAAGTGTTTCAGATTCCCCTTCTTCTCTAGCCTTGGTTAGGAGGCTGGAAGCTGGAAACTGTGCCATAGTCCTGATTCTTCCATTAATTTAAAGCTCTCTCTACTTGCAGTTGGGGTGTAATGCTTAACTGTCCCAGGGTGTGAGGGATCCGTCTCTTCTCCCAAGGAACAAGTGACAGGACAAGAGGAAGTGACTGCAAATTGTGCCAGGGGCTGTTTAGGTTGGAGATGAGGAAAAATGCCTTCCCTGAAAGGTTTGTCAAGGCCTGGCCCAGGCTGCCCAGGCTAATGGTGGAGTCCCCATCCCTGAGGGGGTTTAATAGCTGTGGAGACGTGGTGCTGAGGGACATGGTTTAGTGGTGACTTGGCAGTGCTGGGTTGATGGTTGGGCTTGATGATCTTAAAAGTCTCTTCCAACCGAAATGATTCTGTGATTCAGTAGGTGTTGGAGAGTTGCCTTGTTGGAGGTGCTGAGGGGTCTCTAATTCTGGCCTGGATGCTCACCAGTCACAAAGAACTTGAAGGGTTAATCTGCTAGCTGACTGCAGAGTAGAGAGAAATACTTTTACAAACATTATAGTAAAATGTTTTTATTATCTATGAAAATTAGGCAATATATCCATATATAGACCTGTGGGATGATTTTGCTCTTGTTAAGTTTCCAGCTGCGGTGAGCCTCTGATACTGCTGACATTTCTGTAGCGTGGGTCTGGATTTATTCTCAGCTCACTGTCAGAAGAGGCTGAGCTCTGAACCCACTGCACTTATTGTGCAGAGACCAACGTATTCCTCTTGCCAGAACAAAGATGTGCATGCGGGAGTTTCTCGAAAATTACTTCCTTTTCCTGCTTTTTTACCCGCTAAAGTACAGATTGCCCAAACCACTGGTGAAGAGGAAGGTAATTCATTATTAGAGACGGACCTATGCCATTGTGTGAAAAATGGTACAATGGTCTGGAAATTAAAGGTCTAGTATCAGTAGGTGAATTCCTCTTTAGGTCTCCTCTTCTAGCGAATATTCCATTAGTCCTTTATGTTTATATATGGAAAAGTCCCAAAGCCAGTATATTGGTATGAAAAGCTATGCCGAGTATAGTGCTGTGACAGTGGAGAGGCTGCTTTCAGTTTATTTTATTGTTACAGTGTTCTTTATTGAGTGACAGTATGGAAGGGAAGTATTTGGGGCAAGAATTTTGTGGAACTTCAAATAAAAATAAAGTTGGGGTTTTATTCCTGACCTTTCTCTGTATGATTTCGTACTGGATCAAACACCAAAGGGCGAAGGCTGAAAACCTGGAGTTCCCTCTGGTGGCTGCTTGCTGGTGGAAAGCATGATCTGTCTTCTTAAAGGAGTCATAGATACTGTGAATACATCAATCTAAAGATGAGCAGATTAAAAACTGTATAAAATATTAATCTAAAATAGACTTCTTTCTTGCTACAAGACACTCTTTACAGCTTTTGGTGTATCACTGCCACGTAACCATAAAACTAAATGCTGCTTGTTTCAGATGGAGTTTTGCTTAGAAAAGTGTTGTGTAGCACGAGGCGTCCTTGTAATTGAAGGATGTTATGTTAGAGTGAGGAACTGGCTTTTCTCAAAACAGATTAAATTTGTAGTTGTTAATATTTCAATGAAGTTGTGGTAATCACTGTGTTTGAAGAGAAAATGCTGTGAGTATTCCATTCTTGGCACCAAATAAGCGTGTGCATGAGAGCATCACTAAGGAAAATGAAATCTGCTTTTTCTTAAGCCACCTCAATTTTAGGAGTTACTTAATAGCTTTAATTATTACAGATTATGCTGACTTAGAGAATTATTAAAGACTATTTTGCAATAAATGTGTAGCAAGCTTCACAGGTGTGGTTCTGAGTGCTCCAAGTAAAAATGTCCATCATATGTGTATCTATCACAACAACATTTTCCTCTTTGTAAAAGGAAGCTTTTATTATACTCCTGTGATGCATCACTAAAACATTATCAATATTTGCTCCTTTCTTTATCTTACTAAAAACAGAGATTGCACATTTTTTTTCAGATAATAGAGGACATTCTGGAAACACCTTAAGGAAAATAATATATTTAATTGTTCCTTGGGCCCATGAGGTAGACTTTGCAGAGAAATCTCTGGAGGTAGATCACTGTGTGTGTGTGTAGGCACTGATTTTTGGTGACATGCCAACATTTACACTACCACAACTGTCCTGATAAAAAACAGCCTAGTGTTTGGCTGGCTTAGAAGGCTGCCAAATCCACCACTTGGAGCTGTCTGGCCTGGAAAGAATAAGACTGTTTGCAATAGTCAGTCCATCTCCTTTATTCGGTCTGAACTGACGTGTCTGCCTTCATTAGTGACCATTTCTTACTGCATCCAAATTCCGAGATTTTTTTTATTTTTATTTTTCTGCCTTAGAACTTCCTGTGTTCAGTGTGTTTGCAAACTTTCTATCTAGTGCTTTTAAGTCTGGCTTATTTTACTTTGAAGCCCAAGTCTTAAATTTTCTTTATGTTAATCATAGGAAATTTACGTTGTGAGATGTGTTGTCAGTCTCTAGGATTTTTTTTAATATGAAAAATAACGAGTGGAGCCATCCACATATTACTCTGGATAATTCAAAGAAAATAAAACCAAACCCTGTGCTAAATGTGAACTGATTGGAAAGAGGTGTAGTTTTGACTGTGTTTCATTGAGAAATTATTGACTTACTCTCAGCTATCCCCTGCTTTTCCCTGAATCAGATCTCTCCTGACTTTTTGTCAGTCATTTAAAAAACACTGCTCCCTTTGGCTCTTGGGCCCTTGATCTAGGAAAGCCATTAATTTTCTGGAACTTTTTTGGGAAAGCATCTTTACTGAGGTGCTGAATGTTGAGGATGACATGTTCTGGGCTTCTTGAGTTCTGCCAAGCTTTTAATTTCATTCAGTCCTTCTTACACTTAGTTCTATTTCAGATGGAGATACTTATAAAAAAGATTCTGTTGTGAAACACACTTTCTTTTTTTCCCCTCGCTAGCAAAGTGAATAATGAAAAACACTTGAATTTTAATTTCTGCTTTTGGGAACGTGTATATTATGTTCAGTTTCAGAGCAAGAAAAAGTCAATAGGATGGTTCCCATCAAGGAAAAAAAAATCTGCACAGGTTGTATGTGGGTTTTTCACTGTAACTTTCTTGTAAGCGTTGAAGCCCTCTGTATCCATGGTAATTTTCTGCTACTTTGGTTCTGTTTTGTTTATTCTAGATTAGTTTTAGTGCAGGATCTCCCTTCTCAATTAGTAAATTCCATTGAAGTACTAAAACCATAAATGAGTGAGTGAGTTAGACTTTGAGCTGGTCCTTGATATTTGACTTGAGGCTCAGTTTTTGTAGTCTCAGCCTTACTTGGATCTTTGCTCAAAGTCACAGTCGCCTTTTGTCTTGAGCAGAGAATACTCATCAGAGGTTTTAAGCTTTAGATTTCTTTTTTTCTTCCTTCCCCCCGGCAGTGGTGCAGACACAGTACAGTCCTTCAAGTCTAACTTGACACCTTGCTTTTTGGAGAGGGGCAGGATGTGCTGGCAGGCCTCAGAGGTAGCCTTTTTTTTAGTAAAGTCTGTAAAAAAAAAAGTAATGTCAAGTAGCTTTCTTGGTCTGGAAATCTGTTCATCTTTCAATTAATAAATTTAACCTTTCTACTTAAGTACATTGCAATTTGGTGTTCATTTAAGGCGTATTTTTTAGTTGTTCTGAAGTAAATGAGAGTGGCTGTATATGTCAGCCCAGCAGTTGTGTATGGCTGTTTTTATGTCCAGGGAAAGACGTCTGGGGCTTTTGAGTTCATGGCCGTGTAGGTCTTTGTATTCTTGCATTGTTAACTCATAGATCGAGTGCCATCTTCATGTTTGAACTGTTGTGATGCCGACTATGGGAAAAAAGTATTTTTCTGTCTTATTTGATAAAAAAACTATTTAGTCTATTAATAAGTATATTCCACTTCATTACATACCGCTTAGACATCTGAGGTGAGTTGTCCCGCTTTGCACCCTGAGCTGCCAGCCAGGCCGCGGCCGTTCTAAGTGAGCTGGCTGCTTTTTGAGTTCAGTCCAGTGTTCCTGTCCTTCAGCACTGGTCTGAGTGGTCCACAGCTAAATTGGGGCTTGTAATCTTGTTTTTTAATTGTCCATTCTGAAGACTGATTTAAAATGGGGAATCTGAATTCTGCATTTCCAACTTGCAGCTCTTCTGAAATTACAGCCACTTAAAATGAAACATCTTCTACAGCTGAAAGAATTCCCTTACTGATATCTTACTGCCTTCCCTTGTCCTTCATTAAGTAACAATTCCTTCTAAATCTTTGTTTTACAGATTGAGGAAAGGCCAGAAAAAGACTTTGAGAAGGTAAGAAGGATCTTCTGAATTATTCTGCCAATGGTGCTTTCTTTGTGTTCCTTTTGGTAGGTAGAACCCGCAGTGAGTGCCCAGAAGCCTTCTAGAAAATCCACTGTGGGGCAAAATGTTGAATTATTGGAGCCTTCTACTACTACTGGCTTTTTTAAAGACAATCTTTTAAACCTCTGTGGTTTTTCAGAGGTTAAGTAGTTGGCTTTCAATAACAGTTTGCTGAAATTGCTTTAGGCTAAACCATGTGAATACTGGTTTTGTTTATTAGATTTTAATTATGCTATTATGTAAAAACAAATAATAAAGGCACATACTGCAGTGCGAAATTGGCTTAATGCAGAACCCTCAGTACAGTAAAACAGTTAATGCAGCTACTGCTGCAGAATAGATAAATATCCAAGAAAGGAAAGGAGCTGGAGGGATAGTCAAAAGCATCCACAAAATGCTTTGTTACAAGTTTTGAAAATAACTGGCAAGATGATACTGGCCCCTAAAGAGTTTGTTTAATTCAGAATTAACGGGTAGAAGCTAAACCATGCAAACACCTATTTCAGGAGAGTTTAAATACATCTGATCAGCCTTTTCTCATTAGTGTCCCTTGTTAAATCTTGATCAGTTTATTTTTCTTCTTAGAGACTTACATTATAATCAAATGTGCATAATTCAGAAGCTTAAGGGTTGTTGTAACATGTGTATTAAAAAAACCCCAAACAACAAACAAACCAAAACCAAACAACAAAACCAACCAAACAAGAGGCCCACCCCAAAAAAACCCACCGAACTACAAATCCACAGTATATATAGAAAAAAAATATACAACCATTTTTAACTATATGTGATTGTAGGGAGCACGTACTGTCTCGAGTTTATCAGCAGCTACCTTAGCTTCTCTGGGTGGGACTTCGTCCCGAAGAGGCAGTGGCGATACCTCCATCTCCGCTGATACCGAGGCATCTATTAGAGAAATTAAGGTAAGAAGTAACTTAAACCCAGCAAAAATTGTTAAGAATCTGCCTCTTAACTATGGGTCTTTTGATCAGGATGTTTTTATGCCTTGCATTTGATAAATTAATAAACCAGAAGATCAGTTGAAAGCGGTGCTGATATTCCCACTACCAAACTGGCAGTATGAATTGGGACTGACGGGCTAATACTAATTAGGACTGTCCCTGTGTTACTGTGAATGACATGGGAAGTGGACTCAATGTAGCGCACTGCGAGGAGGGCTGGAATCACGCAGGAAGCACTGCGCTTGCTGGATGCTAATTTGGGGAGGGGGCTGTATTTCGTAATCTAATCAGTGATCCTGTGAAGTCAGACATGTTTGAACAGCAAATAGTTGTACAGTCCAGCGTTCCTGTCCTTCAGCACTGGTCTGAGTGGTCCACAGCTAAATGGGGGCTTGTAATCTTGTTTTTTAATTGTCCATTCTGAAGACTGATTTAAAATGGGGAATCTGAATTCTGCATTTCCAACTTGCAGCTCTTCTGAAATTACAGCCACTTAAAGCATCTGGATTTTGTATGAGGACCTCAGATACAAGCAGATCCGCCCCGGTTCCAGCACTGTAAACCAGCTGAAAGATAGACATTTGCTGGTGACCAGGGACAGAAGAGGAGGGAGACTGTAAAACAGGACTTGTAATGAAATTTAGATGATTTTCATACTGTCTCTCCTACATCTGTAGTACAGCCTGTATTTCAGGCTTGCTTTGGCAGCCCTTAATCCCAGAATTCCTCAGAGAGGGTGATAATCAGTAGAGAAGGGCTGCGTGGCTGGGGTGTGTCATTGTTGGAGGCTTTGAAGCTTCGTCTGCGTCTTGTCCTTAACGTTGAAGACTTCATTTTTTTCAGAGCAGAATTAGCATAAAATTCTAACCAAGAAATCTCATTGTCCAGCAAGGCTTCAGGTTAGGCTCAGACTCCTGGATCTGTGCAGTAGAAATATTGGAATGAGAATTTTGAATACTTGCTTTTCCCTATCAGCTGCTCTTCGTCCCGTTAGTTTCAGTGGCATCATTCACCTTTGTCACCGTTTCCCTCAGGATATCTATGAGCTAAAGGACCAGATTCAGGATGTAGAAGGCAGATACATGCAGGGACTGAAAGAAATGAAGGTACTGGTTTACTGCAGACTGGGAGTGTGATCATTAACATCAGCTAAACATTGAGACAGCAATGTGTGAGACCTAGAACTGACCTTGCATGCTTCTCTGCGGGGAGGGGTTGTAACCGGTGTGAAAAGCATTTCATTAACTGGGAAAGTATCTGTTCCGGCCTCCATCGATTGTAGTGAGAAACGCTTCCAAATGTTGACTGAAAGGCTGCTGATTACTGTTGCATGTTGTCTTTGCTGTTTTGAGAAGGTAATCATTTGGCTAGCAAATAAAAATTATAAGGGTTTTTTTATAGTTTCCTAATTCCGGAAACATCCCCATATTGGAAGATGAACTAGAGCTCATGTCTTACACTGCTATGAAAAATGAGAGTTTAAAATCTTCTGTGTTTTTGATTCAGTAAGGTCCAGCATGGCCTTGGAAAGTTGTGCATGTGAGGTGGGGACTATTGTTTTTGTTTCCTATTTAGATCACAGAAGACACCTTTAAAAGATTCTTGTAACAAAATTCAGAATCACAGCATGGTGGGGTTTGGAAGGGACCTCTGGAGAGGTCACATCTCCTCTAACCCTCTGCTAAAGCAGGGTCACCCAGAGCAGGGTGCCCAGGATCACGTTCAGGCGAGTTTTCTCAGGTCTCCAGGGAAGGAGACTCCACAACTTCTCTGGGCAGCCTGTTCCAGGGCTCTGGCTCCCTCACAGGAAATAAGTTTTTCCTCCTGTTCAGATGGAACCTCCTGGGTTCCAGTTTGTGCCTGTTGCCCCTTGTGCTGTGACTGGGCACCACTGAAAAAGAGTCTGGCCCCATCCTC
>JAVSBS010013068.1:0-25347 GCA_033124195.1 Coracias cyanogaster | reverse complement strand
TCCCACTAGACCAGGTTGCTCAAGGCCCCATCCAGCCTGGCCTTGAACACCTCCAGGGATGGAGCATCCACAGCCCCACTGGGCAGCCTGTTGCAGTGTGTCACCACCCTCAGAATGAAGAAGCCCAGATGGAAAGGACAGAGGGACACCAGTATCACCTCCCTTTGTAGTTTTATTGACGGATTGGTGAAGGTCAGAGTGAGGTGACTGCAGAGACTGTGTGCACACATGCATGTATATATGACTGCTGGTGCTACACGTCTGGTTTTAAAACACAGCTCTGCAGCTGCACAGCTGCTCTGGCAATAATATTTGCGTGATTTCATCAGGTATCTTTCCTTTTAAAAGCAAATTATTTTAAAATAATTAAAAAATGTATTTGACATCCTTCATTGCATCCCAAATCACCAGTGTAATGAGTTAAGAGTCTGAACAACAGCTCAAGGAAACCAAAGGAAATTTTGTATTACTTGCAGACGACAACTGCCCAGAAAATGGATTGGGCACCAAGGACTAAGTGAGATGGAAAGAATCTGAGCCTCCTCATTAAACTGCTCACTCTTCAAGAACAGATGGTGTGTTTGCGAGTGTTTGCCGTTAAGAAAGTCAGGGCCCTGGACCAAAGGGAAAATATAAGCCACATTTAACTGCTTGCATATGTTGACTTTTGGAATAATTTCCAGTCAGATATAATGTCAGACACCTATACAGTGACCCCTTGGTTTTGTTTGTCTGTGCTCTCTCATTTGCTTGTCATTATGTTTGTCCTGTGACCCAACATGACAGCAAAATGTTTAGTATTGTTTTACCATAAATAGGAAACAAGCTTGGACAACTATTTAAAAGAAAGAAGAGCTGCAGCTCATGAAAGATTTCGTATAGTAGAGACATTTTAATATAGGCAGGGGGAACAACTGTTATGTCTGCCTCTAACTCTATTCAAATAACAATGGCAATTTGCATCACTCAAAACTTATTTTACTGTTGCCTGTCTGTTTCAGACTGATAAAAGTTTTTTTAAACCTCAACTTAAATTTTCTTAGGAATGATGCGGAGGAAAAATATGTTGGTTTGCCATCCTAAAAATTCTTGCCTATGCAACCCCCTTCCATGTTTGCACCCCTTGCACCATCCAGATACATGTATTCACATGTATCTATGTATCTGAGCGTATAGGTATATATATTTTACTCAGTTGTGGTTATTTTTCTTCATACCCTGCCTTATTCAAATGGCTCTGACTTGGAGAACATGTTAATGTTGGGGAGGGAGGAGAAAAATAGCTTTATGCTTAAAGCAGCAATTCTCAGCACTGGATTTGAATTCTGTGTTTACGTGGAGTTCCCACACGATGCCAGCCATGTGGTGTAGGAGGCTTTTCCCAGCTGGTTGTTAAAACACATTTACACTGCAGATCGCTGTCCTGGACCTGGAGGACAAGTTCTATCCTCTCCCACAAGTACCTACAGCAGGCCAGCACTGTGCTGCCTGGCACTTCCATCTAGCAGCATCCCTAGGTCTTCTTCTGCCCCCAGATCCTACTCTAGACAAGCAGCAGCAAGGGGAGAGAGAAATTGCCTTTTGTAACTGGATTTTCAGTCAGATATGACCACAGTCAGATTAGATCTGAACCAGTGCTCTAATCACTTGACTGTTTGAGTTAAGCATGAAAGTCAAAATGGATTTCCCCCTGCCTCTGTCAGTATATTTCGTCTTATCCTTGCATTAGGAATTTCTTCTATATCTTTTCTGGTGAGCTCTCTGATTGTTCTGTCTATGCCACAATGGATTGAAACTGTTCTCGGATGCAGGGAGCTGCACTCCCCCTTCCAATCCATGCACACCTTGTACATATGTCCTCCCAGGAAATAGAGACAACATGCAAAATGGTTGCTTTGATCAAGGTCAAAGAGTGTAGCTCCCCTAGAAGAGAGCTGGGGCTTTGCTTTGTCAACCTGAGCTCCCTCTGCCAAGCATCACAGCCTGGAACTCACCACCAGTTAGAGATGCTAATGAGCAAAAAAAACGGCATTCTGGTTACATTGGCGAGGCTGTGCTAGTACAATTCGCCCGGAGCTCAAGTACCACCTGTTGTCACCATCAAAACACATTCTTTAATATTAGGTGAATCCCAAAGGTGTTCCTGACAGAATAATAAAAAATATCAGCCATGCACTGTCTTTCCTGGAAGCAGCAAAATTATTTCTATCCAAATATACTATTAAATCTATTCTATTCTGTGAAGCAATGGGAAAAATTATCTCCTAAGCAGGATTTTTCTAAGATTTTTTGAAGCAGCTTCACAGCCTTCCTCCTGTCACTGATGCTGTCAAGTTGGCATGCTGTATACCTTGAAACGCTGTGCACTGCACAGCCATAAATCCCGCATGGATTTATCCAGCAGGCTTAGTGCCATTAGCCCCCGTTACAGACAGGCTGCAGTGCTGAATGAGCGCATAACTTGACAGAGGTCATACAAGGTAGCAAAGAGCTCGCAAGAGAGCGCAGGTTTCATAACAGCCTCTCATTTTCTGAGCGTTGCTGGGTAAGCAGCCTGGATGCAATACCCTCTCGCTATCATTTTCTTTCCCTTCAACTCTTGCTACTGAGAATGCATCTGTGCAACATAAAAAATAAAAAAATAAAAAAATTAGCAGGCATTTTGTTGTCTGTTTTGTGACCCCAAAAAACCTACCTGTCATTTTCCAGAGTCACTGCCAAATCTCAGTGTGGCTGTTTTTAATATTTGTTGTAATTGTGTTAGCGTGTTTGCTGAGCGAGCACTCCTAGCCCATGCTGACCTCTTGGAATTCAAAATTAGCACAGTAATTATATTTCACAGGCTACTGGTCGATGGGAAATTTCACCCTGCTTGTGAATTTGCATGTTCTGAAATAGGTCGGAGAAGCAGATGGCTTTGAAAGAAGAAAAAAAAATTAAAAGGGCTGGGAGTCAGTCTCCTGTTTTGCTTATGAGATGAAGCCTTTTCCGACAGGGTGAGTGCTCACATCCAGTTAGGTGGTTCACTAGCCCGAGTGAATCATCAAGAATGTCTCTGGAATTTTCCTGGAGGGTATTTTCTGGGTAGCTTCCAGGAGTATTTATGCACAGTGCCTCCGGAAGCACCAGCTTGTTATTCACTGCAGCTCCATCAGGGAGTTGGAAAAGAGCAGCAGATGAGCCTGACATCTAAGAGTCTGAGGGCAGAGGAAAAACACTTTCCCATTACCATGATGCTGAAGCTGTAATTAAATATAGGTGTTGCCAAGTGCAAGATCTGTTAGATAACTGAGCAAATATATCTCTGGGGAAGCAACCTTGGCCTGAGGTATTTTTCTTACTTCTGTGGACACAAGGAAAAGTACCATCATCCCTATTCAAGCCCTTCTTTGATTCTCATGTCAATCCCAACAAATAAAGGCAGTCTCACTAAGTTAAAATTCCTTGAGGAACATGAACAAGAGCCCACTGCGTTCCACCAGTGTTTCAGCACATTATGAAGCTTATTTTCCCACATACTAGGGTGGGGTGAAAAGCAAATGAAAACATTGCAGGGACATACAACCTACTTCTGTGAGTGCTTTCATGCTGCGTGTTGTATGGATTTGCCTCTTTCTGCCTTTCTGTTTTCTCTTTTCCTTGCCTGCCTTCCCACATGCCCACAAACACTCGGTTTATCTCTCAGTTTACTTATGTCAACAAAAAAAGAACAGAGTAACTTTAATGACCGGTTGTATTTTTGGATGAAGCCAACAGCCATGCAGAGCCAACTTGCATGCGGAGTCTCTTGCTCAGTGAAGAGGCAGTACCATATGGAAACCTGTCATGATGTCTCTTTATGTTACCTCTCCACGATGAAATGTATTCAGAACTATTGCATGGCCACAATATCTCTGCAGATACAACTGCAGCACCAGCCCTGGGTATCTGGAGACAACCTGTGCGCTCCTGATATGAAGCTGCAAGCCCTGTCTACATAGGCTGAGGGAGAATCACGGGCCATACCTATTAGGTATGGAGTTCAGAAGTACTTAAATACCAGAATTTAGGCTTTAAGTTTCCTGTCTGATAAATTTCTGTGGATACACCAATGCTGTAATACTGTCTCGTTCCTCAAAGTCTGTAGGAGAAGAACACTACATGATTTTCTCCTGATTGTTCAGTGTGCTCCTGCCTGTATGCAACAGAGATCATGTGAACAACCACGTGTATGTAAAGAAGTTCCTGGGAAAAGCCTAACCCGAGAAGTGAGTTTTGTTTGTCAGTGAGAAAGCAATTAATAATAACACCATTACTAGTAATAACACCATTTTCTTCTCTTAGGAAATGAGATCCTCCATCTAAGTTGACTACCTGAAACAGGTCTGAATGCAACGCTTATAGATCTCTGCGCATCACCAGCACCTCAGACTCATCTAAGCTCAGCCGAAAGCCAGGGGCTTTTCTGTGTGCTGCTTTATCTGTGCTCTAATTTTATGCTAAGGATTGCAAAAATCAAGAACTGATTGTTTATTTATAATTAATGTGGGTTTTTTCCCAACACTAAGCAATGAGTTTCATAATGACATTCAAATCAAGTGTACATTGAGATGGAAATGGAGGATTCTTTTCATAAATTTACCAGTAATCCTTGTTAGTGGCAGCCTGGTGACTTGCTTTGTCTGACCATCCGCTCCCAGTGTACGTTTTCTTGTTTTCTTATTTTGATTCCCATTTGATTTATATATAGAAGAAATAGTGTATTAATGTACAAAGAATGTATCCATGTCATATGATTAAATCATGAGGTTGGTAAGAACTGCAGAACAATAGGATGCCCTGAGTAATTCATCTTATCATCAGCCTTGAAGAACGGATAAAAACATCTTACAAAATTCACAACAAAAGTTATCTAGGAAAAAAAATGTGACATAATGCTGTCAGCAAAGCCACGTAAAGAAAAACTAAAAGGAGAGGAAATAAAGGAAGAAAAAAAATCAAAGGTACTTGATGCTGCATCTCAGGTTCTTCTCTCCTCGTCATTGTTTCCAATGGACTGTGACTACATTGTTCTTAAATTTTTCAAGTAGCTTAATCCTTCCATACAGCAGAAAGGCAAATAAGACTATAATAATTATTCATGCTGTACAACCATTTTACTAGATTTAATGTAGCTAGAGCAGATCAGGAAAATTTATAGCTATGCTTTTGCCCTTTTCTTGGAGTCTATTTTTCATGGCCAGGATTGCAGCTCAGTGATTTTTGGACAGAGGCCAGGATCTGTTACATACAGAACCAGCCCACAGCAGACAACCCACCACCACCCCAGCACCTCAACCCCTCATAGATGATTGTCATCTCATGAGCATGGAATAAGACCTGAAGGTTTGAAGTCATATTTACATCCTTGTGAGAACAAACAGAAGAGATTGAAAATTAGATTACCCAGAAAGACACCTGGATGCTTTAACTGTATTAAATAGTGATGGGTATCACTAGCCCTTGTAAGACATTTCCTTGAGAAGCCAACAAGAATTAGAAGAAGAAAGATAATACTAATTTGCAGAGACTTGCTATTTTAAGGGTTTGTGCAATCTGGAATGACCCTACACACTCTCCAGTCACCCAAACTTTTGCTACAGGCCCAGAGGTCTGGCTCAAAACTCCCTTGGAGTCCCTTATGGACTAGCTATAATTTATTTCTTTAGGTGGTGAATCAAAAGCAGCTCAACACGGTGCTATCATACCTCCGGCTGTCAGCTGCAGAAACTAGCTCACCTTGACCACT
Source organism: Coracias cyanogaster (assembly GCA_033124195.1). NCBI lineage: Eukaryota > Metazoa > Chordata > Aves > Coraciiformes > Coraciidae > Coracias > Coracias cyanogaster. The sequence continues at coordinate 19,580 of JAVSBS010013068.1, read as the reverse complement.
TGGCCTGATGTGTCACCAGTGTGCAGGATGTGCCTTCTCAGTGCTGTCTGTGCTCAGAATAGTGACAAGAAGACGGAGTCTGGAGAAGCTCTGATGCATGAAGCACAGAGCAATCATAAAGCCTACAAACACAATTCATAAAATCCCCAAACTGGAGCTATCCTTACCAAGTAGTTTCTACTGCAAAACATTTAGGTGAAGAAGTGGCAATGTGAGGGTTTATTGAGGGATAGGAGAAGGCAGGGCCACAGTTACACACCATTGCTTCTTACAGGTGTCAGAGTTCAAGCCACACTGAACTCTTCATCACCTGGAGTTCAGCCCGAGCAAGGCTGGCATCAGTGGTTTGTGAAGGCAAAGGGCACGGCTGACCAGGACTCACACATCACTAGCGTCATTTCCAGGGCCCCTAGCCCAGATTTTGCAGGCCTCCCTTCACTGCAGAAACAGTGCAAACTGCTAATTTATTGATCATAAATTCCTACTTTCTTTTTGGCTTTCAAATGTAATACTGTCCTGGATTCACGGGATAGAATCCCAGGTCTGCAGGCCATTAGCAGTTTGGAGTCAGCCAGGGCAGCTGACCTGAGTTGGCTACAGGTGTGTCCCATCCCATGAACACTGTGCTCAGTATAAAGGGGGAAGTTTGCTGAGGGTAAGGGCTCATTTTGATCCAGCTTCTCTTCCTCCTCTTGCTTCTACTGGTCCCTGGAGGGGCTCACTCATCATCCTGCTCATGAGGATGCTTTCCTGTTTACTGTGACTGCTGTATGTTTGCTGAGCTAAGTATAACTTTATATGCTTCATACTGGCATTGGTACTAGTTTGGCTGTTTCATTATACCCACTTTCATGTCAGTGTGCAAGTCTCCTCTCCTTTTCCCACTCCCCCTTCTTGGCTGGGGAGGGGTCATCAGGTGATAGAGCATCTGCTAGAGTTTAGCTCTGGATACGGGCTAAATGTAGGCACGTAGAGAAAGAGGGACTCAGTCAGCAAGACTGACATGGAGGAAATATCCCCAGGGAAGACAGTGATCTGTGCCACTGCTATTGATTTTGTTTATCTGACTTGATTTGACAGTCCAGGCTGCTTTATTCCCTTCTGCCTTTTGCACAAGGAGCATCTAGGGCTTGAATTCATCTGGTTTCATGCAGGGTGCCATCTGATCATCCCAAGACATGTGTTTGAAACTCCCTGATGGACAGGTCGTCAGTTGTATCCTCACTGGGAGCTGGGATGTGTTTCATGCGTAGCTGGAGTAGAGTTTTTGGCGCAGTTTCATTCAAAGGCAGTCCAGTTCCCATATGCCAATTGAATTTGTGTAACAGATATGGGAATGACCAGGGGCTTCATTTCAACACTGCAGTACGATACTAAATCAAAATGCACCTGTAGATGCAGCCACAGATAAGGTATTTCATGTTACTAAACATACATAATAACCATGTATGTGATGGCATTGTTCAACCTTATCTATCTGAAACTACAGCAAATAACAAAAAAGGACTCAGATTAAGGGCTGTGCTCTTTGGAGATCCCTTTATTTCCCCCAGGTGACATCTGTGACATGGGTGATTTGGAAATACTGTGGAGAAGCCTGAAGGAATAAAATATAGAAAAAGCATGGAAATAACCTTAATAATAAAGCATTCAAGAATCTCTCCCGAGCCTCTTGTAGTTTATGAATATTAATGGACTTTGTGAATTTTATTGTGTTTTACAGGCTGCAGCCTGTTTGTGAGAAGTCCTTGCTTTAGAAGGAGTGAGGGTTAGAGTTAGGAAGAGGTGAATGGGTTGTTGCCTTCCTCTGCAAAACCCCTGTCACGGCATGTCACAGTTGCCTGTTCCCAAACAGCACATGGACTTTCTTAGACAGGATGTGGACCAAAGAGTTACATCCACCCCCACTTGCTTCAATATACAGTGTGCTTCTCACAGCAGTCCAGAAGAACAAGCAAATCACCTGCTTGCTTATGTTTTGGAGTGTCCGGAACCTACAGGTGTTGATACACTAAGAAAATTTTTTAAAGTATTCAAGGTATTCCAGTGATCACAGAAGTTGTATGTGGAGGCTTTAAACTGATTCAAGAAACGCTGTACTCTCCAGTGGGTTGTAATTCCAAGCAGATTTTATTTGGCAGGTCTAGGATCCCATGAGTAATTTCTCTGGCTCCTTATTCCCTGACCAAAGTTTGCAAATAATATTTCTTCAGCCTGCCACTTCAAGAAAAAAATCCAGGAGTGCCCCAGAACTTCCCAGATACTTCTATCTCTATTTCTAAGCAGTGGTTTCTATGGGGAGGAGCAGTTCTGTTGTCCTTAGCTGTTTACTTTTTTTCTGTGTTCTCATGACAGCTGGCAATACTCTGAAATGGGTTGGGCTCAGCAGAAATCTTTTTTTAAAATCCAACCATAAGGACTTCCATTCAGTTTTTTCCCCAAAACTTCTCAAATCTTTGGTGAAAAGCTAGCTAAGACAGGAAAAAAAAAGAGTAGAAAAGATTTTTATCTTTAGTAGATGAACACAAAATTTCCACTTGATAAATCATGTGGCTTTCAGATTTTTTACAACCTCTGTACAAAATCTGTCAATAATTAGATGCTTCTTTCTGAAACTGACCTTAACAGTATTTTAAATATGTTTATTTGTTTATCAAGGAACCTCTTGAATGACAATTTTGTCTGAGTGTTCCATCACTTTCTGAAACTGACCTTAACGGTATTTTAAAGATGTTTATTTGTTTATCAAGGAACCTCTTGAATGACAATTTTGTCTGAGTGTTCCATCACATTTATACTTGTATCCCACCCCAGAATAGCAGTTGGGTGTTGTGGAATATTTCAATTCCATTTCTGAGTTGGGATCTTACTTATTTTATTCCCCATGGGAATTCAGAAATTCTTGAAAAGGTTTGGGTTTTTTGAAACCTCAGTTATCAAAATCAAAGTGTTTCCTCAGCCTGCTCCTCACTTAAGCGTCCAACCAGGTGGTTCCTTGGCTGGCTGCTTCCCCACACAACCCTTGGAAAGTGCCTGGATGGGAAACAGAGGAAGAGGGCAGGTACTGCAAAAAAACCTCTGAGATTTTGTACCAGAATGAGAGGAAGCAGATGGGTTTTCAAAACTTGCATCTTATCACAGAGAAAATCCTGTTCCTTTCTGCGTTATTTATTGGAGATTCTCTGTAAAAATGCCCCCTAATAGCTAATCGACCTCTGCAAAAAAGGCAACTGATTCTGCAGAGGGATTTTGCCTGTGCTGTTGTGTTAGTCTGGGATCTCGGTCCTGCTCAAATTCCCCATTTCCCGTGCCGCTTACCTGCCAGCTTATCGCCCGCACCTAGACTTGAGTGAGGCAGTTGGCTTTCCAGGCAGGAACACAGATATGAAAGTCTCTTGCTCGTATATCACCACAGGACACTATTACCTCCTTGTAATGCCAGTGTTTCCCCTGGATCTAAAAAAGCCAGCCATACAGCTGAACAGGCACTATTTGGGGTGAGAGGTCTGCAGGAAATAGGGCAGGCTCTGCTGGCACTCTGCAGGAGCTCTGCCGCATGAAGGCTGCTTACTAAAACGAATGAGAACAGTCAACACTATCTTATTGCCTTTGATCTCTCTTTGCAGGTAATTTATATGAGCGTTTCTGGCTTTGGTGTGCTCCTGAGCATGACACCGGTGGGCAAAGGAGCTCAGGCTGACTTTTTATGCCATAGAAGAGAAAGCAAGCTCAAGAAAAAGCTCCAGGTAAAAACACATAATTCAGTGTGTGGAAAACGTGGAAGGATAAATGGCTGAAATCAATGACCTTTAAAACTTATTTCCAGTGCTCAGCAGTTTCTGCTGTGTTTTGTTAAGAACAGGCAGTGGCAGGTGGGAGTTTGGGCAGGAGTGAGCCATGATTCAAAGCTGGAGTGGAACCATGTAAATCCTATATCCCTGTGCCTCCCCTAGCAGGATCAAACCCTGGTGCTCACAGGTAGGTCTTGCATCTCCAGACAGCCTGAATTTGATATCCATTCTTCCACATCAAATTAATATACTTTTATAACACTGCAGAGATTAAAATACCCATTTTAGAGCTAAATTCCTGGATTCTTTTGGCCTTTTTCTTCAGAGGGCCTGACATGTCACACTGCTTTCCCTTATGAAGACGATTGCTTTGCAAAATGAGTGTGAAGTGCTGGTCCTGATACAGCTGTTGTTTATATCCCCTGAGCAGCTCTGCCCGGTTGTTATGGGCATGATGCTGAACTTAAACTCTGGCTTTGCCCTTATTTGTCCTTTTACTTCAGGGCAATTCCTCCCCTCATCTTGCTTTTTTTTCTTTCTTCAATTCTTTATTTATTTCACTCCATTTGGACTAAAGCTTTCAGGCAAATGCTGCCTCTTATTATGTGCTGATAAAATCAGGCCCTAAGCTGAACTGCTGCCCCTATAAGCTATTACAATAGCAATAAGAATAAAAATCAGGATATCTGCATATCACAGAAACACCAGTGGTAAATCCAATTGATGAACTTTAACGCTCATCATACTGATAATTCTGTGTTGCTTCAGTTGCACGGAGCTTTAATGTAACCGTCCTGGCATAAATGGTCTTCTTCCAAACCCACCAGCCACCAGCTCTTTTCCAGTCAGGATACACCCTACTGGTACTGAGCAACATCTCCAGAGCTGCACATGACATCGACTGCCTGGGAACTAGCAAAACTTCATCTCCCTAATCCTCAAAGCTTGCTTAAACAGATTTGCTGGCACCGTGCCTGTGCTAGAGGACAGGAACATTTAAAATCACATAATTTTTTTTGGCTCATTGAAACCATTCTGTTGCCCTGTTTTTTCCATTGCCATTCAGCCTCATTTGCAAGCAATTTTCTCAATGGAGCACTTGACAGAGGTTGGGAGTACGCTGTGCTCAGTACCGCATTCTAGCCATAAGCCTCGTTGGTGTTGGTTTATTTTCTGGCGCTGTCATCTTGCGAGCAATGCTTACCTTCCCAGGTTTTGGCACAAAATGTTTCCTACTTAGTCATCAGATGCCCAGTGAAGCTTACTTCATTCAGATTCTCTACTTCTTTTTTTCATAGCTCCCTTTCAGGATTCGTTTCTGTTTGTTAATGCAAGCCTCCGAGCATGCTGCTGCTGCTGTGCATTTTTAAACACTTACCCAAATGTCATCTCTATTATTTCCAAACTCTCAGACTCTTTGGGGATAGCTTAGATGCAAATGAGCTGTCAAAGAAAGATTACTTGAACCAACATTCAGAATGACAAAAGGCTTACAGACTGCATGCACAGCACACGGCTTCCAGCTTCCCTGTCAGCCCTTATTTGCCAGAATCAAGGGTTTATACACAGTCCAAAAAACGTTTGGCTTTGTTACAACGAGGCACAGTTAGTCTCCACCAAAAAACTTAAACCTCTTAGATCTGGGGAAACTCTGATTTCCACAGCTTCTCAGCCGTTGCTCAGCTACTCATTCAACCCACTTGTTATGTGTACCTAAAAATTCCCTTTAGAGCCTGGTGTCCTCTGCGTGGCGGAGTTGCCTCTCCCTGCCATATAGTTTTGGGGGTTGTTGCATAGGAGGATTAAAAGGAAAAACTGCATTCGCCTTACCCTGTGCAGCAGCCTCAGAAACAGTGAGCGCTGCTCTGACAATAAACCAGGACCTCTCTTTCAAAAGGAAGGCCCATGCTCAAGAGGCTCCATGAGGAGATGCAATGTGGTCACTGGAAGCAAAGGCATTGTTTTGGGGAGCCCAGCTTTCTAATTGCCAATGGCACCCCTGATTCTGCTAGGGTGACATACATTTTGCTGAAGAGCTGATTTCTTCAGCAGGAAGTAAGAGAGCCCCAGAGGCTGAGGAATTTAAACCAAACCCTGACCTGCTTTAACACTGTCTCAGTGTTACACACAGGGGATATGTACATTCATGCACTCATTAAAATGGGATAGCAAGCCAAATTCTTCTCTCGTACAACTACTGACATCAACAGAAGGCCCACTGTGTTTGAACAGCAGCTGTCACGATTTGTTCCGTGAATAATATTTAGCCAAAATTAAACCTGGACAGAGGCAGCAGGTATTTTGCAGATATTCTTGTCTTGTGAGGAGCATTAAGCAAGTCCTGGAAGGGCATGTTTGGGGGGTGCCCAAGATATGCTTAGTTCTCGTTTCCTGTCTGCTGAGAACTCTTTCCTCACCATGCTGGCACTGGTCCAAAAGTTGTATTTTTCAGCAAGACAGTAAAGTGCAGTTTTAAAAGTAAATACATACATTGCACTTTTCATTTCAAGAGCCTGAAAAGTGCAGCTGGGCATTAATTAATCAGCACAGCATCTCTGCAAGTTAAAGGAATACTTTTATCCCCTGTGTGGAAACTGAGGTGCAAGGAAGTGGAGTATCTTATAAAAGGTCAAAAAAGAAGTTCAGCACAAGACAAAGGAACTTGCCTAATTGGTGATAGCTGTAGGCTAAGCTAATACCCCACATAATGGATGAAGGTGTGTTCTGTGTTTTTAATGGCTTACTCCTGCTGAGAGATACTCCTTGCCCACAAACTGCTGCACTAAGAACGAATGTTAATCAGTATGTCATACCCTGTTGGTCCCCAGCCCAAATCGCTGCAGTTCATAGTTCATAACCCCTGTCAGCACATTATTTAGCTTTATGGCCTGAGAGCTTCAGGTTTTAAAACAGCCAAAACTCTGGCCCACAGTATCTTCAGAGATAACACCACAGAAATATTTCAGCATGGTTAAATTTACGTGCTATGTACTGTTGTCTTGAAGGAAAGTATTATTCAACTGGATAACAGGGAGTTGTGTCAACTGCTGAAGCTGTTCACAGCATATGGAAAGGGAAGAGTATTGTTTTCATACGTATGTCTCTAGACTGAATATGTGTAGTGGGGAAACCCTTAATATTCCCAAGATCATGGATTCCTTCTCATGTCACATGCAGATGTGGTGCTGAGGGACATGGTTTAGTGGCGACCTGGCAGTGCTGGGTTAATGGTTGGACCTGATGATCAGTTGGACTTGATGATCTGGAAGGTCTCTTCCAACCAGAACAGTTCTATTATTCTATGTTCGCTATAGAGTTAGGGTAGGGTGTATACCGGAATTGCCTCTCTGCCTGGCACTGTGCTTTGGAATCTGCCTCCATTTTTAGCAGTGTCTTCCCATGGGTTCCTTGTGCCCTTATATGTTCACCTCCTGTCCCCTGACAAACTGAATTGCTTTATTCTTTCATTTTATTCTGCTTTTGTTCAGTGGGATGCCAGGGACGAGGTCGTTGGAACCAGAATCAGTTAGCCTCGCTGTCAATAGCAAAGCAGGGGTGTGCTGCACCCAAGGGGATGGGGACTCATCACCCTGACCACACCATGTGTCATAAGAGCACAAACCTCTCCTTGGGCAGTAGTAGCTGCGGAAGGGGGAGCTCAGCATAGTTACAGTCCTCTCAACGTGCTTGGTTCAATCTGCTCCGTTAAGAATGATTCATGCTGACCTAGAAAATGTAACAGAAATGGATATGTCGGTTACCAGGTTACTGCTATGCCTTGCAAAATTATGGCAAGCTCTTTCCCAAGGGATGAACTCTCACTTCCTGCCCCAAGTGATGCTGTCCTCGGCAAGCACAGGGGTAACTGCAGTTTAAGTGGATTTAGTCACAGCACAGTTGAGACTGCCTATGGGGTGGAAAAGACAGTAACATCTGTGGAAACAGAAAGGCCCTTATGCATAAAATTCAAAGAAAGATTTCTGCAGGAGCTCAGACTACATGTCTCCAACTGAGCGTTGGAGAAAAGTCACAGCAGGGTCTCAATACTCCCAGAAACCTCTGAAGCCACAATGCCAAATCTACAAACAAGATGTTTATGTGTTGTTGAACAGAATAGCAGAGTTTTATCTTTAAAGACAGAGGAAGTGCGTTGGGCCCCATGGTAGTGATTACAACTGAATTTAATGTCAGATTACAACCAGTGTAGAAGGCTCTGCCTGTGTTCCCAGGCAACCTGAAACTAGAGTTAGGAGGAGGTTCCACCTCATGAGGAGAAACTTCTTTACTGTGAGGATGACAGAGCACTGGAACAGGCTGCCTAGAGAGGTTGTGGACTCTCCTTCTCTGGAGACTTTAAAAACCCACCTGGATGTGTTCGTGTGTAACCTGCCCTAGGTGAACCTGCTTTGGCAGGGGGGTTGGACGAGGAGATCTCCAGAGGTCCCTCCCAGCATCTACCATTCTGTGATTCTCGACTGTGAAGCCTGGCCTTCTGTTTATAAAGTGGTGATACCTCTGAGACTCAAAAGGGACATTACAAATCTATAATCTGCGGCTTGGCCCACTGCCAGTGCTCCTAACTTTTTGTACTATATCCATAATTTTCTAGGGGTTCGTATTATTCTGGTTCAAAAACACCTCAGCACAGCAGAAATAGAAAATTGGAGAAACAGAAAAAAAGAGAGGGAGCAATTTTTTATCTCAAATAAGTAGCACTAAAGCTGCAACACTGGATGTATTTTTTTCTTTCCATACTTAAATCAATTCTAAAGAGGGATTTTCTAACTAATCTGCATTTGTTACAGAACTTGGAGGATTTCTACCATTGTGCTACAGACCTAGGAGATCATGTGGCAGAATTTAGTCTTCCCCTCCCCACAGAGTACACCAGTTCTTTGTTACAATGGTGATAGGAAAAAAGGACCAAGAAAAGGCTAAGCACAGGCCAGGAAGGGCTAAATACCCTGGGGTTGTGGAGAGTCATTTGTGGCACAGGTTTATTTGCCTTTATTCAGTTAACCTCTGTTAGCAAAAATATTGCCAGGTGTGCAGGAGGTGGGGTAGCATCCAATTAAGTGACTAACTTAAACACTATTAGCTGGACAAAACAAATGCTTTTCACCTGAATTGGAATGTGTCTCTCCAGTGAGCTCAGAGAGATGGAGAGGGTGAGCTTTAAGGGTGTAATGTTTCCGGGTTCAGGGTTGCTGATTATAAAAATGACAGAAATCGTCTGTGTGTGGGAAACATGGCAGCAAGGCAGTGTGCATGTGAGCTCAAAATCTGGATTTTGTTGGTTTTTTATGGTTCTACTAAAACTAGCATTATACATCCTGAGATCCTATCTGAGGGAGAAAACACTGGGGGGAAAATGTGTAAAGATAAACCCAAAGATGTTTTGCAAAACTGCTGGAAGTTTTTTCTAATTGCTATTGTTTTGGTTATGACTCAGAAGTTTAACTTGTAAGGCAACTTGGTATTTTGTTTACCAGAACACTTCTTACCGTTTTGGACAATGTCTGTACAATGATTTGAGAGCTGATTTATCAGGAGTAAGTACACTGAGTCCTGCAAACAGCAACATTTACCACCACTGCTGGCAGTGTCCCAACTGTATTCAAAGCATTCACACCATCGTTAAGAAGAGCTGGAACTGGAATATTTGCAGGTCAACGGACCTGCAGCACACTTGGTCTTGCACATCCCAAACCTGTGCACAGCTTACGCTTGGTCCTGGATGTGTGATCAGGCTCTTTCCTCACAGAGTGCATGCTTGGATGCAAACAGTATAGATGAGAAGTAAATCCAGTTGAGACCACAGAGTCAGACATTTCCCAGCACAGTCTCCGTATCACTTGGAAGGTTGTTGTCCTTCACCAAGAAGCAGGCAGTACTCGTTCTGTCTGTGCTAAAAGATATCAAAGTTAATACTAGCACACAACCTGGGGTTTGCAGATGCTCAGCACGTCTGAAAATCAGGCACTTTATTTTGGCACTTGTATACAACTGCCTTAGGGGTCTCGCTTCAGAAATGCCATTTGCAAATTTAGTTCTAAATATTTTATCATGCCTATTCCCCTCAGAAGGAGCTGCGCAGATTAAATACAAAATGCTTGTAGAGTCCTCAGATAAGATGCACTACTGACACAGGACATATTGTTAATTACGATTAATTATTATTATTCTGCTGCCTGACAGGCATCTGACTGACAGATACTTCCTAATCCCTATTCTCTCCCCAGATTGTCTTCCTAATTAGTGTCCTCTAGAACCTTGTAATCACATGCCACACAAATGAACTGTATGTTATTTAGGCAGATAGATTATAGTAGATTGGGTGACTTCCTCTGTCACATGCAGGCTGGAGAAAAAGAAACAGAGAAAAATTACATCATGTAAATTGTTGTTTTCTCTTGCGGGAAAGCAAGCAAGCAGCATTGCTCTGAGCAATGAGGACACAAAGCAAGCGGTGGAGACCTTCACATGATGCAAGAGTAAAGCTGCCCTCTGCAGGTTACTGTCACAGGCAATAAATCAACTCATAGCATCTCAAGTGGTTCAGCGATATGAGGAATAAATAGCTTCCCTCTATGTTGCTAACAGATTATCTTAACCGGCAAGAAAAATAATTTTAAAACCACCAAAGCAGAGTCTGGAAGATGCAGCACCACCATTTTCCATGGGTCTGTGGGTTGGTGGCAGTGGGTGGAGAGCCAGAGTTGCAGGGAGCTTCGCTGCAAGTGCTCATTCCCTTCGTGTCCTGGTACAAGGCACTGAAGAAAGGAATGTGGAGCCTCTGACACAGAGAGAGTGTTTCTCAAACTGTCTGAAAGTGGCTCTTCCTTCTTCTGGCTCGTGCATCCCCCAGAATGGCTCAGTTGCTTCTGGCTGCAGAGGTGATGCCAAATCTCCCCCCACCTCAGAGAAGACTGAGCTGCTGCTAATGACTAAGAGCAATTTGCCATTCCCTGGCTGAGAAGAGTGCAGTGCACAGTCTTCTGATAGTCACTAATTCCTTCCCACTCACTCACACCCTACCTCCCAACCTGTCTAATACCCCCTAACTCATCTAATGTTTGCAACCCTTTCTGAACCCTTCTGCAATCCCTCCAGCACACCTACTACTTATGGTAGCTGGATCAATCCAGTAGCCAAACGTGAAACCTGAGCCTGTGAAACACAGACTGCCACAAAGGTGTGGACAAATAAGGACTGGACTTGCGGTCACACTGCATGTAGGCCTGCTCTTTACCAGCAAGGCTTACAAGCTCTATGTCACAAGCAGCAACATGCACCTGCCAAAACCCCTGAAGCCACAGCTGGGGCATCACAGACTTGTTACAAGCCGTGCTGTCACAGAAGTGGAGACGGCTGCTGTCACTTGTTGCCCGTTTGATGCCTCTACCTTATGTAAGAGATTCTCGTGTGAGCTCTTGGAGAGCACTTGTTCTTTCCCTGCTGGGTGCTTACTAAATTGTTGTGAAACATCAGGTGTTCATTCCTATTTTCTTTTAGGTCCACAGGTCCTGACAATGTTTGAGGATCTTTTCCAGGTCTGGCACGTCAAGGTATGTAGTCCATTTTCATTGTACATCGCATAACAACAGAAAGATTGAGGTTGGAAGGGACTGCTGGAGGGCATCTGGTCCAACACTGCTACTCAGGCAGCAAAGCAGGTTGCCCAGGACCAAGTCCAGATGGCTTTTCAGTATCTGAGCCTTCTCTTTGATGTTTCTATCCAGCTGCTTAGGCACTAGAAGCACTAATGTTTCCCTCAAGCTCCCATTTCTCCTGAAGGTCACCTCTTCAGGAATGTGCACTACCTGGTACATGATGCATAACCTGCAGCATGTAACGAAGGAGTGACGTGAAGCCGTGCGCTCCTACCTCTCAAGTCCTCTTGGCCCATGCTAAACAAAATACCAGCCCTATATCCAGCCAGGCTGGAGAGCTCATGGAGCTCGCCAGCATGGTGCACAGGGAGACAGCACATGTCACGCATGCCAGAAACATTGGTTCTGATCACTCAGTCTAGCCGCAGAAATTAGCAAGAATTGAACAGACGATTGCAAGTAAGAGGAGATGAAATTCTAGACAAGCTATAATTGGCAAATCTGAATGAGAACAAGGAGTGAGCTAAGATCTACTTCACCTGATTAAGCGATGCCTGGAAGTGTTTCAAAGATGCAGTAGGAATTTTTAAGTAGCAGCCATATATACTTGTCCAGATTGCTTCATGACAAAACACAATGCCAAGATTTCTGATCTGCCTGCCACTGAAATAAGATTTGAGTCATTCCAAGGCACTTGATCAATTATAAATATAAGGCCTACCTCCTTCAGAAGAGTTACACCAGTGGAGGTTTAGCCTGTATTTCCCAGGAACTGGAATCCCATTCTGTTCTTTGAATATCTACCAGTTCCTAACAATTTCCTCAGTCTGTAGGCTTGCTGCAAGAGGAGTGTGTGATGTATAGTTTTCGTATGTATGTCCTCTGTGGATGTCTACATCCCTATTATTCCCTAAAACACAAATTTAAACCCACATTATGTTTCTGCATCACAGGCACATAAGGGCAGCATGGACAAATTAGACAAATGCTACAACTCAACCCCCCACATTCATCTTATTAACTAGTTTGATTTTCCTTTTTTTTTTTTTTTTTAACCACACTTGAGGCAGCAAATTTAAACCTAGGGGTTATGGGTTTTTCACGGTCTAGTGTGACCAGGGGGACAAATAAGCTGTGGCCTCTATATCATTGTCATTCAAGAGGGAATTAACATCGTACCCTGTTTCCCCTTTCCACTTCACAGCTGTGTGCAGCCCTGCTCAGCTGAGATTCAGAAACAGACTCCTCTCTATTAAATAAGAAAATTATCATCACATTTTATCACATTATTTTCTCCAGACTTCCTGTCAGTAGCCAAGGAAAAAAAGACTCGGGTGGGGGAATGTAAGGGGAGCTCTTAACATTGCAGAAGCAGAATTCAGCTTTCATAATGACATCTGATGGCCCAATAATTGATACAATCTCTTAATGCATACACCCTTGTCATGGCAATTAGATCTGTAGTCTAAGCATTTCTGGACTTTTTGCCAGGAAAGAATTGGGAAATTAATGAGGGCAAATTAATTGTTTGTCCCCATGGTTTCTGATGTAAGAATACAGCTGTTCTTTATCAGCATAATTCATTATTAATGTCTCCCAAAGCTCAGCTCAGATATATGCCCATGTTCTTCACATGCCACATTTCTGTTCTGATTAAATATCAAATGGTTTTTAAATATCAAAATGGTTCTGTGTTTCTCAGCTATGTTCTGAGTTGGAGGAAAAGAAAAACAGGGACTCCTTTTGATCATACACACACGAGTTTTACATGATGACACCGTTCCCTGGCTCCCTGTTTATGCTTATTTAAGTGAGGGAAGCTAGACTTGATGCCATGGCGTATACCGGTCTGCTACACCACATCCCAAATGCAGTCTTGGGAAAGTAACCGGAAGTAAAGAAAGATGTATTTTGCCAAATCAGGCACTAGATATAGTAATTCAAGTGGATCAGTTTCAAAGATCAGGAAATCAAATGTTTATAGCCATTTATTTATCCCTGTCTTTTTCCCCACATGCCACTGTAGCCCCACACATCTCGTTTAACAAATTCCACAAGACTTGTTGGCCTGGCCCTAAAGGGACTCTGCAGCTCATTGATTTTCCTGACAAGTTCTTGCTCTGGTGAGCGATATATTACTATCTGACAGCAGTGCGTCAGGGTGAAAAGAAGTAGCCTGCAGCTGAATGCAAGAGGGTCCAGAAACACGGGAACAAAAAGAAATGAGCTAAAAGACTGAGTGAAAAAGAGAGTGTGTGAGGAAATGTGCCACCATGTTCTGCATTGACCATCTGAGCTCTTTGAGGGCCAGTTGTGTGGCCTTGGGTGGGAGGCAGGGCAGCACATGAGGAAGAGCAGGAGCAGTGTTGTGGCCACAGCTGGGAGCAGCTCGTCTGATCAGCTGTATTTACTGAGGGACGGGCTGCAGTTCTAACACACTGGGGTCAAGTGAGGGGATTGCAGGGAAGGCAAGAGGCTGCCGGCCCTGTAGCTTAATGAGGCTAATTATTCCCTTTCCCACAGAGCTGGGCAGAAGGGCTCAGAAAAGCAATTGTGTTTTGCCTCTTTCTTTCTGAGAAGAGAATGAGGTGCTGCTTAGGTAGCCTGGAGAAGCTGATTATTGCTTTCCTCACAGCACTCTGCCTAAAGAGGAAGAGCCTTTGCCATCTAAACACAGTGGAAGGAAGAAAGAAAGACACAGGACTCAGAAGTCCAAAGAAATACCCCTGTGCTGGGCCTTTTTGCTTGGGATACAGGACCAGCACAGACTTTACTTTGTACTGCAGGTGAAGTGTCATGGCAAATGGGAAATGGGATCTGAATGAGATCCAGAGGATTAGACCGAAGCAAGAAAACTCAAGGGAAATTAGCAGAGAAGCTACTGAGGAAGACAAGAAGAAAGAGGCATTTGGTAGCAGGAGAGTCAATTGTGTGCCTGGAGAATAGCCATCCTTTTGTAAGGATGGAGTTAACAGAACATTGATTATGACTGTGCCTGAAGCAAACGTTCATGGTATTACTGAAATGTTTGACAATTTAGTCAGGGGAGCTCAAGATGAAAGCAAAACCTATTAGCACAGTATGTGCTGAGGAAAAAAGGGAATGAATGGTATCTTATATTCATATCACACCTTTCATCCTGATGGATCCCAAAGCACTCTGCAAAACATGTATGGAAGTGACTTCTGCCTTCACTGAAATGTGGACGATAGGAGTGAAACGTGCCAACTCTTTCAACATCAGAAACCAGCCCACAGCAGCTTGGGAAGAGAGAGACAGGTAAGCACAAATCAAAATAATACTTTGCTAGGCAAGGATATGGAATAACAGACAAAAAAAATGCAGTATTTTCAGAAGTCTTCATTACACTAATGCAAGAAGACTGCAGTCATGATCCACACCTTACTGATTCTGGGTGCTGCCTGCACACTGCAACAAATAATGCTCTTCCTTCAGAGTTTCCCAGCAAAGGCACTATATATATGAGACTAAAATCCAAGTAAAGAGAATCGAGCCCCTTATTCTCCTACCAAAACTATTTAAATGTCTTTGCTTTTTCTTGACAGACAATACATATATCTCTTTACCACTTCTAAGGACTGTATTTCATTTTAGTTTACCCCTGGATATATGAAAAAAAAAACCCCACGTGTGTTCACAGGAAGGAGAAAACAGCTGAAGAGGATCTGCTTTCCTCCTAAAAAGGAGGAGGGCAATTCATGTGATTTGATCTGTCAGGTTTCCCATCTTCTTTGTCAATTGCTGAAAAATCATTAGCACCCAAACTACATGTTAGCCATAAGCCAACAGTTACAGATATGCAGCAACTGTGGCCTCACATGCTAATAATCTCCACTTTTCAAACAGCCTTGCAAAACTAGTGCATATTTTACAAGCTCAGGCATTAAATTTTCCCTTCCCATTTTATCATAATGATATACGGGAATATTTAGCAAGGTTTTATTTGCTGTGGGAAAGAGAGGCAGCATTTTCTAGGTCATTTTAAGAATATCTTTAACTTTAGGCAGTGAGGAATTACGGATAAAAAAGGCACGGTGGTGACAACCGAGTTGATGTTAATCATAATCCCTATGTAGGTGTCTTTATGAAAAAGTGTGTGACAGCTGATAAATGCAGCAGCTTTTATCTACATCCCATTAAACTCTTAAAATGCAATAAAGGTCCAAGCCAATCTTGTTTTTTATTTCCCCATTATAAGATGCATATTAACACAAGTTCTGCAGACGCAAAACTCCCTGACCACAGCATGCAAAGTATTTAAAGTTGTGGGAAATTTAATTTTAAACACCAAAGGCATAAAAACCTCACACTTGTTGAGATAAAAACTGGAAAATTCCATTTTTAATTTATTAATTACAACGATTAAAGAAAGTGCTTAACAGTTCTAACATTTTGTAGTATCAACAACATGGGGGTTTTTTGCCTGTAGATGGTGCAGTAGGGCAGCAAAGTTCTTAAGTTTTTCTTTAAATATTAGACCAGGTTTGAAAGTTAGTCATTGCCAGATGTTCACAGTTTAGAAACATTTTTCCAGTTTAAAATGTGTAGCAAGACTTCCACCCAACACAAAAATGTCAAGGAAAGCCCAGAAAAAAAAGAAAATGCCATTGGGTTATATCATGTTGGTTATTTAATTAATGATGTGCTCTTCATTTCTTTCATACAGTGATGGCAGTGAGCTTATTCAAACAAGCTTTGGGCACCAAAAAAACAAACAAACAAAAATTAAAATTACCAGGGTTAAAAGAGGCAATGTTCTGACCCTTTCCCATAAGCAGGAAATGGACTTTCAGGACCTTAAGTTTGTCTTGCTCCTGAGGGACTGACCAAATCAATGGTATTAAGTGCAAGAGAATAATTTGTTTTTTCTTTTCTGTGTTAACCACCTTGATCTTGAGTAATGCAAGCTCAGGGCTAAACCTCCAACTCGCTAATTCCACAAGAAACAGGCTAACATGAAGGAAGCAGCATGCTGATACAAGTGCATTAAAAATTTAAAAATTGAGGCAAACAGCAATATTAGTATTTGTAAATTCAACCGCTGGGGAGAAAAACACTTGTGCAAAATTGTTTCTTGAGTCCAGTATTATCCTCTCTTTACTTGAGCAGATTGAATTGAAAATGGATTCCTGGAAGTTTTGAGGCTAGAAATGATGGATGAAGTTCAGGTGCAAGCTTGTATCCAAGTCTGAATGCAAATACTGGTGGAAGGAGGAGGTACAGCCAGACCCAGTAGAATTTGGGTGAAATTCTCTTGAGCTGTCATGACAGCAGGTGATTTGCTGACAAAAATAATCAGCTGGTAGGCAGGCAACACCAGAAGTTCATTTTTGCTGAGTTCTTCTCAGTCCAAATCCGTCTGCAATTGTCCACTATCGTTTTAATTTATTTATTTGGAAGTATGATTCCTTTTTTCCTAAGGCAGTTTTGCTACCTCATTTGTATTGCTGTTGGGTCTAGTATCTTCTGGAAAATCCTGATAGAACAGCTCATGTCCAGTGAAGACAAAAGGTCTCCATGCTCTCAATCTGACATGTGGAGGCCAAGAAGCCAGGCAGTCTAATGACTTGAGAGGAAAACAGATGCAAAACCATGGGTATGTATGAGGCTCTGGGGCCAAAGCAAGACTTGGAAGGAGGAAAAACAGGAGAGGCTCTAGAAATGCCCACCCCTCCCAAAAGGAGTCCAAGGAACCACGAATGCCACAGCAAGGAACTTTTTCAGAGATATAAGGAAAAACAAAAAGTAGGGTCTGTTGCCAGAGAGCCCTTTCCCTAGCAAGTTTTGTGGCGTTGTGGACAACCACATTGGAAGAGGTTGATGAAGAAGTGAACTTGTGGGCCGACAGGTGATGTGTATATGAGACAAAACCTCAAGGAGGAGCTTGAACAAAGAGCATGACATGGAGCTCTGCCAGGCTGAACTTACCCAGAGATGAGAGGTGAGAACTCCTTTTTTGCTTCTGTACCAACCCTAAAAATGACCCTCTGTATGGCTTTAGCCATGAGGACTTAGCACTCGAGGCCAAATTTCAACCTGTTTTGGTGGTAAAAAATCCTAATGATGCTAGTGGGAGTGAGCCCACTGTATCTGCTGTCTGAAGTTGACTTGCTATAAGTGCCAAATCAATGTAGGCTACGGCACTTTGCCACTGGTCTCTGATGAGTTTACTCCACAGCCTGGTTCTTCCTGAATGGATACTGTCACTTACTCCTAAGTAAATTTTACAGTGAGGGTGGTGAAACATTGGCCTAGGTTGCCCAGAGAGGTGAAGAGGTCATAGAAGCCCCATTCCTAGAAACATTCAAGGGGCTCTGAGCAACCTGATCCAGTTGAAGACATCCCTGCTCACTGCAGGGGTTTGGACTAGATGACCTTTAAAGATCCCCTGCAACCCAAACCATTCTATGATTCTAATTCTATGAAATTGTACCTTGAATGAGAGGTTATCCTACCAAATTCAGTGCGGGCCTGAGATTCAGCTTATGATTAGTGGTCTACCCTAAGACCTTGGAATTTAATTAAAATATTTAGGGCATATAAGTCTCTTTATAACAAGTGATCTTCATGCATGTGGCTGAAGTCTGTTTGACACAGCTCTGTAAGTCAGGGGTGTCAGCCCCACTCCTCCCATTTCTGGTGGCTATCAAGGCCAGCAAAAGCCCTAGTGTAGATGCTGTAATACTGGTGATAGTTCAGACAAACTCCCTTATCTCCACAACCGAAAGAAATCTCCTGCTTGCATTTGTAGGTTTTGCCGAGTTAGGTCTCTTGATCCATCTAGTGGGAAATGATATTCAGTCTAGACAAGGCCCAAATTCAAACAGAATAATAAAAGTGATGTCAATTTCTCCCAAATGTAGTGCTTCTCCTTAACCATGAAAGATCTTCATCACACCCGTCCTGCAGCATGTTGTTCTTCCCAGATAGGGGATTTTGCTGGGAAGTTGTGGCACAGTTTGCGGGAGCACTTGCCAGCTGAGCCATGCTTTCACTACTGCTCACCACATTCCTTAACACGCAGGCTAAGTACATCACAGGCTGTCTGTGTGGAGATATAAGAGGCTATAGCATTTTCCTAGGAACCGCAGCAAAGAAGTCAGTATGTGCCTTCAGTTGTGTCAGCTGCACATCTGCTGTGACCAGAGTTTCTGTTGATAAACAGTGACAACCTCATTAAGCATTCACCCTAGAGGTGTTTCTGGTGCTCAGAAGTGCTCCTACTTCAAGGTTAGCATCAAATGCCTTTTTCAGCACCAAGGAGTCAGTGCATGGCTAGAAAGGGGTGGTTTTAATGACTTATACAATTAACCTGGGACACCACAAATGGCTGACCTCCAGCTGAACTTCATGTCACTGATCACAACCCCTTAAGCCCAGAAGTTCAGTCAGTTTTCAATCCACTTCATTGTCCTTTTAGCCAGTCCACTCTTCAGTTTGTCTACGAAGATGTTACAGGAGTCTGTCAAAGCCCTTGCCAAAGTCAAAATAAACAACATTCATTACTTGTCCCTCATCCACCAAACTCATTGTTTCATCAGAGAAGGTAATCAGGTTATCTGCATGGGATTTTGTCTTCATAAATTCATGCCAACTACTTCTAGTCACCTTCTTGTCCTTCACGCATTTGGAAATGGTTTCCAGGATTATTTGCTCTATTACCTTCCCAGGAAAAAAGTGAGGCTGACTGGCCTGTAGTTACCCAGATCCTTCCTCCTCCTTGCTCTTCTCAAAGACAGGATTGACATTTGCTTCTTCTAGTCCTCAGTGAACCCTTCGCTACTCCCTTGCCCCAGCCTGATCCTGCTCTTCTGAGGGTAAGTCTTCACTGCTCCTGACTTTCCCATGGGTCTCAGAGGCCTGGGATTCCCGAGGCAAATCTTACCAGGGAAGACCAAGGTGAAGACACCAATGAGTACCTCTGCCCCTTCCATGTCCTTTGTCACCAGATCCCACCTATTAACTCATTTCTATTATGAAACACAATAGCATTTACAATTACGTTGACAGAATGAAAATTGCAAGGACAAAAATAACTCTTAATCACAGGCTAAGTCGGATAGATACTTCTTCTTGAGTCAACCTGGACTTTCAAAAACTGCAAGCACTCAGATGCCTTGACTGCTGTAAAGCCCAGGCTTCATGCTTGGTCATA
>JAVSBS010013067.1:13559-39231 GCA_033124195.1 Coracias cyanogaster | reverse complement strand
GTGGAGTGGTTGCATGCCCCCCCCACCCCCTCCCCATAGTCAAACTGTGGAATCCCGGAATTGGCTGCCTGGGCATGATGTCAGCATGGTGTGGAATACCCCGGCTGCACCAAATTAACTGTGTCCTGGCTGAACCAGGACACTAGAACAAGGGCCTTGACCTGGGGATTGCTGGGGTGCATCTAGGGCAGGGGTCCTCAAACTACGGCCAGCAGCTCTGCAATTTCCTCTACCCTCACCTCACTCAATTTAAAAAGGGATGGTCAGAGCTAGAGGAGGCAACTGGAGTCACTAAGGAGAATGATAGAATCATAGAATCATTTAGGTGCAAAAAGACATTTAAGATAATGGAGTCCAACTGTAAACCTAACACCACCATATCTCTAAGTGCTGCATCTACATGCCTTTTAAATACCTTCAGGGATGGTGGCTCAACTACTTCCCTCGGCAGCCTGTTCCAATGCTTGACAACCCTTTCAGTGAAGAAATTTTTCCTAATATCCAATCTAAACCTCCCCTGCTACATTTCCTCTTGTCCTATTACTTGTTACCTGGCAGAAGAGATTGACACCTACCTCGCTACAACGTCTTTTCAGGTAGATGTAGAGAGTTATGAGGTCTCTCCTGAACCTCCTTTTCTCCAGGCTAAACAACCCCAGCAGCTTCTCATAAGACTTGTGGTCTAGACCCTTCACCAGCTTTGTTGACCTTCTTTGGACATGCTCCAGCACCTCCATGTCCTTCTTGTAGCGAGGGGTGCAAAAATGAATGCAGTATTTGAGGTGCAGCCTTGACAGTGCTAAGTACAGGGGGACAATCACTTCCCTAGTCCTGCCAGCCACACTATTTCTGATAAAAGCCAGGATGCTCTTGGACTTCTTGGCCACCTGGCCACACTGCTGGCTTCAGCCAGCTGCTGACTAACACCTGCAGGTCCTTTTCCACTGGACAGCTTTCCAGCCACTCCTCCTCAAGCCTGTAGCACTGCATGGGTTTGTTGTGACTCATGTGTCAGGCCCTGGCACTTGATCCTGTTGAATCTCATGCCATTGGCCTCAACCCATTGATCCAGCCTGTCCAGATCCCGTTGTAAAGCCTTTTTACCCTCAAGCAGATCAACACTTTTGTCCAGCTTGGTGTTGTCTGCAAACTTACTGAGGGTGCCCTTGATCCCCTCATCCAGATCATTGATAAAGATATTAAAGTGAACTGGCCTCAGTACTGAGCCCTCGGGAACACCGCTTGTGACTGGCCTCCAACTGGATTTAACTCCGTTAGTCACTACTCTTTGTGCCTGGTCATCTAGCCAGCCTTTTACCCTGAGAAGAGTAATTTTCATGGTGCAAACTGTGCCCAAAGCTTTACTAAAGTCCAGCTTAGCCAAGCAGGACCTGCCTTTTATAAGCCCATACTGACTAGGCCTAATCAGCTGGTTGTCCTGTACATGCTGTTGATGGCACTGAGGATGATCTGCTCCATAACCTTTCCCAGCATCAAGGTGAGACTGACAGGCTGGTAGTTCTCCAGATCCTCTTTGCAGCCATTCTTGTAGATGGGTGTCACCTTTGTTAACCTCCAGTCAACTGGGACCTCCATGGTTAGCCAGGACTGCTGATAAAGGGTTAAAAGTCACTTGATGAGCATTACTTTCCCAGCTCAGATGCTTTTCTAGCACACCAGGTTTGCTCCTGATGCAGGATAGAACAGATAGGTGACTTGAGGGCATTGTTAGAGATGCTGTAAGAGCCTAGACCACTTATATCCATCCTACATTTTGTCTCATCTAATTTGTCCATGTGTGTTTATGGTAACAAGTCAGCAAAGAATGTGTGTGGACAAGGCCTACAGGAAAAGACTAAACCTCTGGGATGTGAATTGCTGGGACTGATGTCCTGTCATCCATAACAACATGACACTTGGAAAGCACGTACCTCAGAAGTGGTCCTTTGCTTTTCACAGGTGAATAGGAAAAAAATCCAGACTTTCCATCCTTACCCACCAATCCATTTAGCATTCATTTACCCTGTCACTTTAGACCTATTGCCAGGCAGAAGCTGGGGTCTAGAGGGATTAATTCTATATAGAAGAGGGAACGTCTGGTGGAGTCAAGTACTACATAAAGCTCTGCACTTCTACAAAGAGCAGACATGGAGTCCTGCTTCCTGCTGTGTTCAGGCAAAACAGAACTTATGCTTATGCTTTCAAGGCTTTGCCAGAGATTTGGCTCAAAATCTTTCCCTTTCTTATTTTGCTGCTTGTGAGTGCAGCCCAGGCTTCCTGTTGCCTCTCTGCTGTCTCCACTAGCTGTCACACTGACTGACAGATACAGGGAAATGTCTCTACTCAGATAAACCCTTCATGGGTCTCTGTTTTGGATTTTGGCTGTTATTATGTCAGCCAGCTAGAGCAGGCTCAGCCCTATGTGAAAAGTGCTATTGTAGAAGCAATGTGGATTTCAAAAGGAGGAAAGTGAGCAGGAGAGTTTGGAGAAGGAAAAGGATTATTTGACACCTACAAGCATCCTATGCTGATGCTTATATGTCCTCTTTTGAACTGGCTGTGATGCTACTTGGTTCTTGAAAAGGAACTTAATTATTTTCAATTTTTTAACACTCAAAAGTAAAAATGGCTGTTACACTTACCACTTACAGTGTTGTTTACTTCAAGCTGTAAAGCTGCCTCATATTCTACAAACATCTTTGTTTCCTTCATTTTTGTTTTTTCTTTTGCTCTCATCTCTGTTAATTAACTGTTCCTTATGTAACATTTACTGTAATAAAAATATGTGACACAGGCTGCTGTGAGCAACAGATCACGAACCCTTTGGACCACTCATCTTGTACTTAGTAGTGAAGAAGCATTTTGCTTAAATAATGTGCATTGTGTTCATTCTCCCTTCAATTCCAGTAACCAGGTAAGGTAATTGGGCACCTAGCAAAAGCGACAGCTGCAGGCAGTAATCATAGCTCCAGCATCTGCTCCCATGGCAACAGATGTGTTTACATTCACAAAAGTACACAACATTTTCTTCCTTCTACACAGTAGAGAAAAGAAAGGTTTTAGAGCTACAAGGAAAGAGAGGTACTTACAAGGATAAATGTTTAAGCAAGTGGTTCGGAGAAACACTCTTCTTTGGAGTGAAAACTTAAGAGGATAATGGGTTGTTATCAGACAACAATTAAGTATCTTCACCTCCTGAACTCAGCATGCAGTAGGCAGCTCCCAGAAGCAGATCTCATCCCCTATTGAGACCAGAATCACAGAATGGCAGGGGTTGGAAGAGAACTCTGGAGATCATCTAGTGCAACCCCCCTGCCAAAGCAGGTTCACCTAGAGCAGGTTGCATAGGATGGCATCCCGGCAGGATGGCATCCTGGAATGTCTCCTTAAACTAAGCTGCTCGAGAGAAAGAGGAGGCAGGAAGGATTCTAGAAGGTAGTAGTGCAGCACTGTTTCTGCAGATGTGGCACCAGTGTGGCTTCAGAGACATCATGCTTATAGAATGCTTTGCAATGACTATTTCTTTAGAAGTTACAAAATATTCCTTCAAAGATACCATTGAAAAAATATCATCACTACTAACTTTGCCTGAGAAGTTCTGTTAGGGTTGTAGATATCTACTGCATCTATTTGTGTGTTGCAAAGTGACAGAGAGAGAGGTGGGTGGAAGTTTAGAGTCTGAGCTATATGTATACAGGGAAATTATAGGCCTTTTACCTTTCCTTGCCTTCTGCCATGAGTTAACACCCTGTGGTTCCCCCCACAGAGACTCACCCACTGCTCCCCTCCCCCGCCCTTTTCTTCCCCTGTGTTGTAGGAGGAGAGCTGGGAGAGAAAAAAAAAAAAAGGAAAAAACCCCAAACCCCATGGGTTGAAATAAGGACACTTTAATAGAACAACTCAAGGAGAAGAAACAGCAGTAGTAACGATAATACCAATGAAATGATATGTAAAGCAAGTGACGCAAACCACAGTGCTGTATCCTATCCCCAGATGAGCTATCCGTTCTCCAGCCACACCCTGAAACCCCTCACTGAAAACAGACGCCGCCCTCCCCTTAATATAGGGGGCATGATATCAGTGCTCAGATCCCAGTCAACATCATTCTAATCATTTAAATGACAGAAGTATACCTGCTAAGAAAGCAATACAATTTCACTATTGTGACTCTGCTCAGTGCTCTCACAAACTAGTTTGTACTTTGAACAGATCAAGGAAGAGGCAGAAACTTGGATCCTGGCTGGCACTGGGGTAAGGGCATGCCTGGAGCCCTGTCCCACCCATGGCTTTGGAGGCCAGCAGCTGTGGAAGGCAGCAGGACCGGTGGAACCCTCCTTCCTGCAGAAGGCACCCTTGTACACAGAAATCGCCTCCTAGCCCTGACGTGCTTGGGAAGGTGAAATAATGTGTTTATTTAAGGTAAAGAGAAAAAAACCCCTAAAATAATTTGTTCCCCTTCCTCTATAAATGCAGCCTGAGCATTTATTTATGCTTACGTGAGAATCAAAGGCCTTATCAATAGTTTAACAATATTACTGTAGGCAGGCTAAAGGGATCCACATTTAATTAAGGACAGTATTTAATTTGGTTTGTTTATTATCACTTCAGAAAAAAACAAACAGAAAAACTAAACCAGCCATCCATCAAACATGTTCCTATTGAAAGTGGCATTTGCCCTCTGTCAGGAAAAGACAGAGGACTTTGCAATCCTGATCTGTAGCTTTCTGAGTTGCTGCTGGAAATGACCTTTCCAAAGCCTTGTATCTCTGTTGCATCCTGAAGTTTTCTTCCTTTTCTTACCTTTGAAAGGCTGTTCCACCTCGGGATAAGTCAGTGTACGTCTCTGCTTTGGTCATAAACCTGTGAGCCTATGTCATATCTCCCCTTTTGACCTTTTCCTGTAAGACTGCCGTGTTACTATGTACAGTAAGACCTCCATAAGGCTCAGGAGTCCAGAAGTGAGTGGAAAATAATGTTAGAGAAACAGATAGATAGCCAGAGCATAGCAGCTATGTTGGGCAGCTCCATCTCTAGTGAAGGGCCTCACCAGACCCCAGAATGCAGCTAGGTTGCTCTGCTCTAATGTACACTGCCTTGGGACCTCCAGCAGCAACAACCCCTCAAGGAATCACTAGTGAAGCCTTTTTGTCACTCGTTCAGTTATTAGAAATTTGTTACTGGGAATCCACCCTTTGTCATGTCTCAGAATATGAGGTAAGGCAGTATTGTTATAGCCCATACCTTTCCCAGTAAGTGCCTCAAACTGGTTGGTGGAGGAGAAGTGCCTGCACAGCCACTGAGAGGTGATTGTGCCTGGTAACAGCTGAGTGACAGGGCACGCAAGTGCACTGTGAGTGTCCAGATTTGAGGAGCCCCATCACTTGGCAGATTTGACACCTTAGCCATGGTGTCAGGCTCCTGGCTCCTGAAGGCAAGGACACAATGCTTCATATTTTCTTGCCTGGAGAGGTCCTTTTGCTGCGCAGGAGGCTCAGACAGCTTCTTGCTCGTCAGCTTGTAGCTTGGCCTCTGGTTATGATTGTGCAGGTAGCAACGGTGAAGCATGAGTGCCCTTTCTGATAGGATAGTTAGTTGCTGACAACGTCACAAGAAGGCTGGGCATGCTCTACTGATGAGTTCTCAAAGGGACTTATTGTATACTGGGCTGCAGAAGGCTGAAATAGGGGGTTGAGGTGCACCTTCTGTTACATTGCTTTGTGGAATATCTGCCAGTGGAGCTGAGTCATTGGTGTTCACCACAGTGGGGACATAACCTCCTCCAGAGCAATTGGGGACATGCTGAACAAATGTAATAATGGTTCCAGGAAGCCTATTCTGGTGGTGCTGTAGGTAAAGCCAGTACTATTAGCTTACTGATATCTCCAGAAGGAGTGAACAAGTATTTTCTGCAGATAAATTCTATTCACAGTCCCATGGGTGGACATACCCAAGCTCATGGGTATCCTGTGCAGTTAATATTTGGAACATGCTTTCTGAGGGAAAGTCACTCTACAGGGTAGAGTCAATGTCACTGTCATTTGCTGATGCACAGGGGAACCAGCAAGTGCAAGTGAGGTTAATTAAGGATCCAAGCACTGTGGCTTCTGTGTCACGTCACATGGTAGGAACATTAAAAAGAGACTGAGATAGTGCCCTAAGCACACAAAGGGAACAACTCAGCTCTCCAGAGGAGGTAAAAATCTCTGGAAATGTGGCAAACAATCTGTGGGCCATAGGTGCTAGGAAGAAGTTTCATTTCTAACAAAAGATTAGTGAATTACTTTCTGTCAACTTGGATCAGTGGAGGACAGAATTTTTAATACAGATATTTGAGGAATTCTGAACTTTCTGCTAAAAAGGAATGTATATAAGGGGAAGAAAAGAGAATGGGATTGTATAAGAATTTCTGACTGATCCAAGGCAGAAAATGTTTAGTGGAGTTAACTGAACTAACATTAAAACTAAAACAACTCAGTCTTTCAGAAAACCCTATACTGACACTCAACAAAGGAAAATCAGAGTCCAGCAGAAACAGCAAGCAGAACAACAAACAGTATTGCACAAATGTAAGAAAACCCACAGAAACTGTCTGCATGTGGAAAAGTAGAAAGTATTTAATCCCTTTTGAAAAGTACGCAAATGCCATCATGCAGCGTTCAGTGCTAGGATCATCTTTCATGAAATTACAAGCCCCCAGGTTTTTAAGGGACCTTTCCAGCAAATACTATTTCCTTTAATATTTCTCATATATTTACCTCAAATGCATCCTTTTATCATCCTCAATGTACAATTCAGTTATAAAATATCAATTTATTTCACTATGTATTTATTCTAAAAACCTCCTCATGAAATATTGTGTGCGGTTGTAATAAATTTTAGTTTATAATTCTGCCTAAATGCAATCAGTATTTGCCAAGTTTCTGCAACCTACCAGAGTCTATTACATTACAAACTATATTCTTTCAACTACTGTTGTTGAGATGGGATCAGACTTAACCACTTTTAAAGAAATGCAGAGAATCAGTTTTTTACCATAGCATGAGACTGTTTCCTAATACACCGTTTGTCTGACACTATATATTCTTGCTTATACAAACCTTCCGCATCCAGCTTTTATATAATTTCAACCTTTTAATGATGCTTTCATTCCTGAATAATCAACATATCCTTTGAGACACTGAAAGTTAAGTTTAGTGACATTTCATGTGAAAGAGGTATCACGTCTTCAGATCAAATATTAGGTAACTTAAAAGGTAATGTGTACTAGATAATTGTTCTGCTTAGATGGCTATGTAAAAAGATTTTTTCTGTGAATATTTATATTTTTCCTGTAAAAATTAGATTCATTTTCAGACAGCAATAAATGCATTGTCTTGAGCCTGAGCACACACAAAATGTTTGCTTTAATTTTCTAGCTACTTAAGGATATATTCATAGACTCCAGTGTTATTCAGTTACTCAATGTATTTGCCTTTGTCATCATCCCTGTCTTTAAAGGACCTAAAAATTGTAGCTAGGGAATCCTCACCATAAGAATAAAAGTAACTTCTAGCAGCTAGAGGGCACTTTAAAATACTTAAAATGTTTAGGGAAAAGAGATAACTCACTTGTAAGGATGTGTCTCAATGTTACACATATTAATGCTGACAGAAAGCACTATTTCTGGTCATTCTGAACTTCTTGTGGCAAATGAGTGAAAATGATTACAAATTTCTAAATACAATTTTCATGGTACAGTGGAGATTCAAGTAGGGTTCACTTTGCCTTATGTAACATATCAGATTGGCAATTATCAGGAAGAAAATATTAATTTTTTCTTTTTCTTTAAATCACATGGGTGTTTTTTAAAGTTAACATTCACATCATCAGCGGTAAATTATGCTAGATTGTTCATTTTCAAACCATTTGCACTTTTTTCACTTTCAGACAACTCTAATTGCAGATTAAGTCCCATGTTACAGGTAATCAACCAAATAATGGGTTTAACTCCTTTTAACTGTATAAATTGCAAAAATGAAATTCTTGGGAACATTTTAAAATTTTTATGCTTTGAAGCATCAGAAGGCACAAGAAAGGCTCACTTTTTTATTGTAACAGAAGCTAGTGTATTATTGGAAAAACATGAAGGTTTTGTCTTGCTTGAATGTATCATCTCAGCTGAGGGTGAACTTCAGAAAACAGAGCAATTTAATTTGTTGTCAAAGTGTCCTATATAAAGGATTATATACTATTTCTTTTACTTCTGTAGAAGCCAATGTATTCTCCATGTTTCCACAGCTGTTAGCAAAAAAACAAAAAAAAAGTCTTAAGATTTTAGTTCCTTGAAGTAATGTTAACATTATTTTATGAGATGCTCTGTTTGCAACCTAACATTTGACAAGAACTGAAAAATGTGCTCTGCATACAATATATTCTTATGATAAAACTATTTATAACGTTGGTGCCCTGGCCAAAATCACTTTCCATTTGCACCAGAAGGTGATGATGCTTTGTTTTTTAGGGAAAGTGTCTTGACTTCCTTATTAAACATTACCATTGCAATTACTTTCATATTCATGATCTATTGAAGCATTAAACTGAACTGGTACAGCAGGACCCACCTGGGGGAATAACAAGAGCTGCCCAAAATTCTTCCTGGAGGGCTCTGGGAACAAATAAATAATTATGAAGGTTGTTTGGAGTTCAGACACCTAGTTTTAAGCTGGTTAATTGCCACAAACCAGTCTATTGTCCCATCTATACAGATTTTTGAGTTTTTAGACCACCCAGGGAATGAACAAATGAAGTGCCCTAAATGTATACACAGGCAGAGCCGTAATACCCAGCCACACTACAGCTGAATGCCATAGCTGTACCTCACTTCTAATTTGAGCTTTTACCACAAAGTCACTGCTTGATTCGTGCTTAGGGGGGTGGGAAAAATTTTCAAAGCTTGTTCTTTTCTTGAAGTATATGGTAACTTTTGCTGACATTAGTGGGAGGTAGTAGAAAACGCACCACCTAAGATGTCTTTACTCAAGTCATGGGGATAACTCACACTGCCAAGAAGGGGACTGTACCCTGCCTGAGGTAAGGATGACTGGGGGAGAGAAGATCCCCAACAGGTTAGTTGCTCTTTGAGTCAAATGCTGCTCACTTGCTTAGTACCAGCATTTTAGAGACAGTTCTAGACACATGTATGTGACCAAACTTATATCCTGCAGGCAGAGGTTTATTTCAACTTCCATCTCTTAATCTATGTAGCATGCTTTAAATCTTACTACAGGCTATTAGTGGACATTGGGATGTCACTTAAACCAAAATAAAATGAAACTGAATGGCTTAAGGAAATGGTTTATTTTTTTTTTTTTTTTCAGAGAATGCAGGGACTGGTTAGCTTTTGACACTGATCACCTTCCCTGTGGCTAAAAACAATCCCTAAAAGGAAGGGCACATGGATATAAGAAATGTAGGAGCCTATCTTGGTTTCACTACTACTGTACCTATTGAAAGGAGCTGGAAAATTATTGAACAGCCATCCTGAATTTACTTATTGTTAGACAGGTAAAAATGAGGAGGAACATCCCTTTTTCTCAAGCGTGGGCAAAATGAGAATGGACAAGAGCCCTTCACAACGATACTAACAGACCAGTGTTAACCTGGTGCTTCCTTAACAATTTACCGTCCCTTTTTCTCCAGTTCTTCTTTGTAGACTTTGGACTTTTGGGACAGGAATCAGCTTCAATGTGTTAAGTCCTCAGTGCTGTGAGGCCCAAGCAAGGCTGTAGGTACACACCACAACACAAACACCAAAACCAGTAGCCCACTACTTTCTTCCAAAGTATAACAAAAAGTGGCCCATCTCTGAGTTGTCTTAATAGTTCACCAGTTCTCCAAGTAAATACAAAGCAAACACAAAGTTAAGTTTAAAGTGCTTTAAAAAGACATTTAAAAAGAAGGTTGGGAGCCCCCCAATGCCTGTGAGGTGTTAGTAAGAAGATAGAGCCCAGGTCCTTGCAGCACTGCGCAGTAGGAGAATGGAGGAAACAGAGGAGGTTCCAACTAGGTATATAGGGAGGTATAAGGTAATTTTTTTTACTATGAGGATGGTTAACCACAGGAACTAGTTGCCCAGGGAGCTTGTGGGATCTCTGTCCTTGGAGGTTTTCAGGCTACCACTGCACAGCTGTAGTTGATGGCTATGCTCTAAGTTCAGTGCTGCCTTCTGCAGAAAATTGTTTGTACTGCAGCTACCCTTTTTTGCATTTCCTCTCCACCTTTGGTGTTTCTGTTCCAGTTTTTGTTTGGAAATCCCAGCCTGGATGCATTGCTATTACAGAGCTGGATTTTTTCTTGGGTTTATAAGAAAACTCTATGGTGTTTGCCCAGTCACAGCCAGATTTATCAGAAATAAGAACAAGTCTGTCACCAAATTTACACCTTCCTGGATTATTTTTTAATGCCTGGAGAAATAGTTTCTATCATGACAAGATGAAAGCATTACGTGAGAGATTGTGTCTTCATGAGTGATGTGAGTGAAAAGGCTACAAGACTTCTTGTGACTGTCAGAGTGGAAAGGCTGGGGCTGTTCAGAGCTCCTACAACACTTAAAAAGTGCTATTGTTGCTCTACTTTACATCAGAAGAAAAGTCCCTGTAACTGGTGCCATGAACAAGAAGGGGCATAAAAGAGATTGTTTGGCACTGACTGTGTATGAAGGCTGTCTCAGGATTGCTTTTCCCAGCTCAGAAACACACTTCTAAGTTGCTCATATTAAGCACAGCTACTTTCCAGTTGATCCCTTGGCTTTCATTATCCATTACTTCCGCCCTAATAGTTCTTGCCTTCCTTTTATTTTGAAAGACTGCATTGCTTGGCTACTAATACTGTATTTCTTTTGAATTTAATCTGCCAAAATGGAACAAAGCCAATTTCTTGAGTACAATTTCTTGCTCAGGCCAAGGACATTAAGCCTTTACAACAAGCTGTATAGGTTACAAACCTTTTAAAGATTGTAACTTTGTTATGGAAGGGACATAAACCAGTCAGGTTTGAAAAATTTACAGCTGAAGGGAGTGCAAAATGGGTAATCAGCTTTCTGACAGTACTGGGTATAAGATCAAATTATCAAGATGTTAATGGGATCCTTTAAGGTGCTAGAAAATTTCCTGCCACTTCTGAAGCAGGACTTTGCCTTCCATCATGGCAGATTTCTTCCATCTTTGTGATCTTTCACATTTCCAAAGTGTAAATGATTTATGGATGACTAAACAAATTCTGAGTTAAATTATATCTAGTGCTGCACTGAGGCCTATTACTCAATGCTTTCTATCTGTCACCTTTGAATTTATAGCAATTTTTTTCTAACCATTTGAGGGCTGAAAGTTTCTGTTCTTGGCATGTTTCTTAGAGGTTTTCTAGAGACTTTGATCAAAAAGATTTGTTTGCTTTTAAGAATGAAATGTAAAAGTAGGTTGTTTTTCTCAATTATTTTGAACAGCAATGGTTCTTCAAGTATTAAGATAAGAAATGTGAAGTTTAACAGGGTCAAGCTAAGCAGCTCCTTTCATCCTCACTATGCAAATTCATCCAAAGTTGTTGATAATCACCATTTGCAGAGAGGTAACACAACTGTATCATATGTATTTCTTCATCTTGCTTAGTCTGTTGAAACGTGTTTTAATTATCTCATCTGAATAATGGCAAAATGGATTTTGTTTTCACAGTGCCTGTATTTCCTCATCAGAATAATTTTTACCCTAAGGAAGGAGCATTGTTTGAAAGACAAGAAGAAAATGTATATTCTTACATAATGAGCATAATGTTTGTGTCTGTGGTATTTAAATTAAATAAAAATTTTGCAGAATGAGCACATCTATCCTTTCAACTACAGTTGGGGTTCAGGTTGTAAAGTATTATTTGGTCAAATGCTTCTGGAAACTAAACATACAGATGAGCCAGACTAGGCAGAAAGCAGTCCCTGAAAACCATATAGACGTCAATTCTCTATGATAAGCACATTTTACAGTTATTGCAATAATCTATCATTATTATTGTAGCTAATGAAACACCCAGTTCTCATTAAATCTTCAAAGTAGACATTTAATATAATATTTTATAACATTTCATTATTACAGAACTGTTCAGACTTTCCAAGACAACTTGTAGATAATCAGTAGGTATTAGACCAAGATGAAGATTGCAAATGTTGTTTTGCTTTGGTTTGTTTTTCTGAATTAATTAGTGAATCAAGTTGGATTTGGAATGGACAAAAAAGTGTTCTTCACCAATAAAACCCACTTAATATCTCTGTCCCTTCTATGTGTTCCACCTATCTGGCATTGATTTATAAGTATTGCTTGCAGAGAGCTGTTGCTAAGGGACCGAGCTTTTGTAGCTCCCCATTAAAGCAATATTCCTGAAGAAGAAAAGTAATTTACATATTTCAAGTGCTGCCTCAAAAAAATATTTAATCAAGCCCTGATAAGTTATAAAAGGGAACAAACATAATCATCTAGATAGGTAACAACCCTTATGCCAAAGAGGAAAAAAGGAGCATAGGTCAGACTGACTGATCTAGATGACTACTGGCTACTCCTTTGTACTCCGGCAGACAAACTGCGTGATTTTTTTTTTATTCCATTATGTTTCTTCCAATTTATACTTCATAACTAAG
The DNA here is from genome assembly GCA_033124195.1 of Coracias cyanogaster. Classification (NCBI taxonomy): domain Eukaryota; kingdom Metazoa; phylum Chordata; class Aves; order Coraciiformes; family Coraciidae; genus Coracias; species Coracias cyanogaster. The sequence goes on along the minus strand of JAVSBS010013067.1, from coordinate 26,576 downwards.
ATCAGAATACTTGGAATGAATTTGACCTAACATATACATTCATCTACTTTCATTAAACAAAACAATTTTGATGTTAACCAAGCTGCCTAATCTCCAGGGTAAAAGCCACAGGAGGGAAGAAAACTCTGTCAAGACCACCTCTTCTAGTTCCACAGGTAGTCAAATGCTTTCTGAGTTGCCCTGGAGAAGAGTCTGTCCTACTGAGAGGAAGTAGCCCTGTGATAGGACTGTGCTTTTATCGCTGTTTAGGTCCCCCACTTCTTTAGTTCCTCTCTTCCCTCCCCGTCCCCCCTTTTGTTTTCTTTCTCCTTTTAAACTGTTTCATGTATATCAGTGTGCACCTGAACCCTTCTGTGTAGCTTTCTGATACATCAATTTCAAAAGAATGTGGATAGATAACTGTGAAGACTCCTCAAATTATCTTCCCTCCCTGTTTCTCAAACCTTATTTTTGCAGGAGTTAAAGGGTCATTGCTTGCTTGCTTTCTCTCTTTCTTAAAATACATGTTTCATGGATAGGACTGTTTCTCCATGAATGTTGCTCAGAATTTATGGCTTTCACGAGAATTAACACTACATTGAGAACAACCTGTTCTCCTTGGCTAGAGGACCATCAAATTGATGTGAAAATTCTTCCCCTGGATGGGATGAATGTATATGACCACATATATCATTCCCTTTTTTCTTAAGTGGTTTGAATGAGTTTGTGACCAACATTTTTTATGATTCTTCCTCTTTTAGTTTGGTACATAATCAGGACAGATTAGATGAAGCCACCTCTGGGAAAATGTATTTTTAGCTAATGGGTGGACAAAGCAATACTAGTGACTCTAGGCAGCTCAGTGTGGCATTCAAACCCCAGAAGAATAAAAAACTACTGGCAGAGGTTGCAATGAAGTCTGCATTGCATTTATAATACATAACAAAATCTGTCTTGGTAAAGGTTTTGTAGAGGACAAGTGAAATTTATCACAGATTATTTGTTGTGTGATACTGGAATAAGTAAAGGCCCCAGATGGTTTCAGGGTCCTATTTTCTTAGGTTGCCTTGCTATGCACATGCACAGACAGTTCCTCCCCTGTACAATCTTAACTATAAAGCAAAACTAAAAGATAAAAGTGGGAAAGTGATTTCTAATAAAACCCACAAAGCAGACCTTTAGCAGAGCTAAAAAGTGGACCTAAACTTCCTACATCTTAGTTCAATGCCTTAACTATCATCTCCAGATAAGTGAATGTGCACAGCTGTCTGATTGCACTATACAGACATGTCCTGCTGGAATCTACTCTGGAGCATGAAATGTGGCTGTTTGTTCTGCATATAGGGAAAGGAAAAAAAAGTAATACTGAAAATGAAAATTATAATCTTTAGCTTCTCAGGGGCTTTTTTATTGCCAGAGACTTTTTTCCCCCAAATTCTAAATTACAGGTTTAATAGAGATGGGGTTTTTTTCAGTCATCTTTATGGGTTAAAGTAACTTACAGAAGCTAAAAGAAAAGTAAAAACAAAGAAATGTCTTTGGGAAAAGATTATACAGACATCCATTAAAGACTTAATGTTACTTTCCAGAAAGAGCTGAGTATAACTAAATTTCTCTGTTAAAACATAATGAGCATGATGTCATACATTGTGCATGATTGCTGCCATTTGCCATCAGAAGGTTTCAATGTCTCTTGCAAATCTTTTCATATCACTCTCAGAAATAGTTTGCGGGAAAAATGATCCAGTACAAACCCATATTGTCAATTTATAGATCAGTGGATTTAGATCATTATAGTCATAGTAAAAAAGCTGTGGGCTCTTTCTAAGAATTACTCTCTGGGAAGGAAGAGGAGATGTGGTTTCTCCTACTGCAAAGTAGATACCATGCTATTCATCTGAATCAATATCAACACTTCCAGATTTTGTAGATACCACTATTGCTCATCCCAAATAAAAATAAATTACAAGAATAATGGTTCATCTCTCACATGCATGTGGCACCTACCTTCCTTCCTGTACTGCCTCAAGGCCCGTTGCCCCTTTACAACCTGAGAGCATAAAGCAATGCCCACTGAAGACAGCAGAAAGATGTCAATGTTGGTTTCTGTGAGCAGGTCATTCCAGCAAGAGCCATAATGCCAGTGCCATGAGATAATCCTTGTGGAGATGAACGAAATGTGAGGTGGAGGGGTGGGCGGAGAGGCACAAAAACTAAAAAATCACTGCTGAAGTTGTCAGAGTGCGTATAGCAAGTGCACAATACCTTAAAAACATGGAACAAGTAAAACCCATGAATTGGGCCCCCCAGTTTCTATTTCCACCATTTCCACCACACTCTCAGCGTGCCTTGCAGCCTGCCTTGCTCCATGGGGCTCTCAGGACATGGAGAAGCACAGGCTCTGCAAACAGCTGTTCAGAGTAAGAGGTTACTCACAGACTTTTTGCCAGCTGCTGTGTTGCCTTGTCATCACAAGTGACACTCTCCCTAGCTCTGCTCATGGACCTGCTCAAATAAGCATTCCTAGCCAGATGGGTAAGGAAATGCCTGCTATTCAAACTAGTAAAGCCAATCTGGGTCATACATAAGGACAAATACAAAGGAACTAGATAAGCTTGTAGTGATAAAACAAGAAATCTTAAACATTATATGAGTTCTGAGTAACAAGGTGAATGGCAAGAAACAAAAGTTTCAGAGGGAAACTGAGAAAAGAGATTGAACAAGAGGTTTTACAGAGGAAACAGAATGATTTGCTTTCATCAGAGAAAACAATTGTTTGCTTTCATCTTCATGGAAAAGGAAGATGGTGTTGGATACTTTAACAAATTAATTTTAACAAGATATTTGGAATGCAGGCTGGAGTACAGAAGAGAACAGTTCGGGGAATATTTATGTAAGATTAGTACATTCAAGTTCTCGGGGTTTGATGAAATTCATTCCAAGAAATGAGGCAAACTAATCTCTGAATAATCAGTGGTTATCTCTGGGAAGCTGCAGGTGAATCAGATCTTAGAAGACTAGAGAAAACCAAACCTTTTAAATTTACTTTTTTTTTTTTTTTTTAGGAGGAGCTGAGGAATTATGGATCAAGTAGTCTGGTTTCAGTTCCTGAAAACAATATGGAACAAATTATTGAAGTAATTGGAAGTACCTACAAAATGTAAAGGTTGTAAAAACAGCCAACAAGGAACTGTCAAGAACAGATCAGATCAAATTTATCTGATTATCTTATTTGAGAAGGGTGGCAGCCTAGTGTAGAAAGGAAAAAGCAGTAGATATAGATATAAATTAACTATCACAAAGTTTTTAGACATTTTTCCAACATTAGAATCTTATAAGTAGAGGAAATATGGCATGGACGTAATTGTCTTTAGGTAGCTATATAAGTAGTTGAAAACTTGATTATCAATGGGTTCACAGCAAATGGAGGACATCCTGAGTAAACTCACTTATGAACTTGTGTTTGGTCAAATTCTCCTTGGTATCTTAATGAAAAATGTGCATAATAGAACTGAGACTATATCTTTTAATTTATGGCTTGTATGAAGCTTGAAGGAGTGTGAAGTGTTTTGGGAAAAATACTAAAAATGCTACCTGCAGTTTGGAGAGTTGGTCAGAAACCCAAAAGGTTGCGTTTAAGTATTCATGAACCAAAGTTCTGTACCTAAGAAAAAAGAAAGCAAACTGAAATTTGAAACTGGACATCTTTCCACAAAGCAAGCAAGCAGCACAGTGAAAAAAGGCATAGTAGGAAAGTAATTTTTATTTTACATTCATGAAGCAGAAGTTTGTACACAAAACATCTAGTTACGTTCCTCACTTAATTCCAGAGAATCCTTGGAAGGTATGTTGTCTCTATTCTGGGAACAGCATTTTTAAGGTGAAGACAAAGTAAAGAGAATCCGGCAGTGTGATCAATGAAGGTTTTAGCAAGCATTGCCTATGAGGGAACTAGCTTGCTGAGAGGTGGCTGAAGTTGACTTGATTATATGTAGTTACAATATCAATGATTACCAATTGTTTTCCAGGGCCAGAAGAAATACATTCATTTTTCATTATAGACAATTTGGAGTGAAAAAGGTTAGAAAACTTGGGTAGGATGGTGGAGCACAAGACTGGATAACCTGAAGATACTGAGAAACCGCTTGCACCAGAAAGTGTTAAGATCAAGTTACAGTAAGACCTGTGAGGGTTGACCAAGATCTAGATGATTTTCCTTTGATGAAAGGTACTATTTAAGATAGTCTCTGGGGGTACTCTTTGAGTCTAACAAAAGCATAACAATGTCGGAAAAGAAGGTAGAGAGGATTAATTTCTCTTCATGTGGTAGAACCAGTGCTGGAGGAGAGGAAAAAAGTCAATCTGAGGATAAGGACATGAGCTTTTGAGGTGTGGACTCACTTTGTTTTATGAAAAAGCACAATGTTTTTTTCTGGTTTTAATGTAAAACATGGCAACATTCAGAACTTATTGGTTCTTGCCACTGTCATGTAACTATTGTGTAATCTTTAAAAACTGTTACACAACTAGAGGATATTATGCTTTTATGTTGATTTTTTAAAAGCAAGAATATTTGGGATTCTCCATTGAAAAGCTCTGAAGAAAATCCATTTTAGCCTTTTATTACAATCTTCCACATTAGATTCTATTGTGGTATTCTTCTGGAAGTTGGAATAACTAAATGAATGCCACTCCCATCCATAAGAAGGGTCCCAGGGAGGACCCAGGTAACTATAGAGCTATTAGACTCATGTCAATCCTTGGGAGTTGGTGTGTCAACTCCTACAGGAGCTTGACCCATACAAATCAATGGCCCAGATGCCATCTGCCCAAGAGTGTTAAGAGAGCTGGCTGATGTCATTGTGAGGCCACTTTCAAAAATCTTCAAGAAGTCGTGGAGACTGGGAGATGTGTCTGAAGACTGGAAAAGGGCTAATGTCACTCCTATCCATAAAAAGGGTCCCAAGGGGGACCCAAGTAACTATAGACCCATTAGCCTCACGTCAATCCCTGGGAAGGTTATGGAGTGGATCCTCCCATGGACCATCACAAGTAAACTGAAGCATGTAATTGGGAAAAGCCAACATGGATTCATCAAGCCAATTGTGCTTGACAAACCTAATTAGCTAATCGTGCTTGACAAACCTAATTGCCTTCTATGACAAAGTAACCTGCTTGATTGATGAAGGGCAAGAGGTGCATATAGTCTATCTGGACTTCTCCAAGGCTTTCGACATGGTCCCCAACAGCCTCCTCCTTGAAAAACTGACTCATTACAACCTAGAAAAATGGTCTGTGTGGTGGGTGGGGGACCAGCTGATGGGCCATAACCAGCAGGTGGTGGTAAATCGTTCATTCTCAAAATGGCAACCAGTCTCAAGTGGGGTCCTCCAGGCATCAATATTGGGCACAATGCTGTTTAATAGCTTCATAAGTGACTTGGATTCTGGAATTAAGAGCACCCTGATGAAATTTGCAGACAACACAAAAATAAGTGGGATGGCTGACACTCCAGAGGGGAGACTCATCCTCCAGGAAGATCTGGGCAGGCTGGAGGAGTGGGCTAGAAGAAACCTTATAAAGTTTAATGAGGATAAGTGTAGGGTCTTGCACCTGGGAACACATAACCCAGGAATGCAGTTCAAACTGGGATCCACTTGGCTGGAGAGTAGCCCTTTGGAGAGGAACCTGGAGGTCTTGGTGGATAGCAGGCTCAACATGAGTGATCAGTGTGCTGCAGTGGCAAAAAAGGCTGGCAGGATGCTGTGTTGCATCAAGAGGGGCACCACCAGCAGAGATAAAGAAGTCATAGTCCCACTTTACTCAGCATTAGTCACACCAGGCCTTGAGTACTGCATTCAGTTTTGGCCTCCGCTATATAAAAAAAGATGCGGACAAGCTGGAAAGGGTCCAGAGGAGGGCCATGAGGATGGTCAGGGGACTGGAAGACCTGCCATATGAAGAAAGGCTGAGAAAAATGGGTATGTTTGGCCTGGAGAAAGGAAGGCTTAGGAGAGACCTTATTACAATGTACCAGTACTTTAAGGGTGGCTACCAAGAGGAAGGAGACTCCCTTTTTACAAGGAGTCGCATGGAGAATACAAGGGGTAATGGCTGCAAGCTGCTCCTGGGGAAATTCCAATTGGAGTCTAGAAGAAAGTTTTTTACAATGAGAACAATTAAGCTTTGGAATTGTCTTGCAAGGGAAGTGGTGGATTCCCCTCCGTTAGGCAGTTTCAAGACTCATCTTGACAGGGTGAGTGGCCCATTTCACTTAAACTACACTTAAGGTTGGACTAGATGATCCTTGAGGTCCCTTCCAACTTGGCATTCTATGATTCTGATTTCTCAGAGTGAGAATTCAGGCTCACAAGGACTGGGTGATTGAGAAGAAGGTGTAAGACGATTTACCCTGTATTAGAACCCCAAATCATAAGCTACTGTGTTTTCTGGTCACAAACAAGTAGCAATAATGAGCTGAATGTATTCACTCCATTTATATGATTGAATAATCTTTGACTATGAAGTTACATGCTTTGTGAAAGTCTGAATGTGAACTGTCAAATTGTCCAGTCAGGAAGAAAAAACCCTCTTACTTACAATGGGCTAACGTTCAGTTGAGAATTTAATTGCACAGCAGGAAAGATCTGAAGAAGGAAGTATGCTTCTCCACAGTGAAGTTTACAGCTTTGAATTAAATCTGAAGACGCAGTTTGTGCACAGAGATCAGGTGTCTCACTCCATATATTCTAAGTACCCTACATCTAAGTTGGATGTATACAGAGAGGAAAACACTGTTAAAATTTGGTCTTAAAGTAGATTGAATAGAACTTTACTTTTACACCTGACCCTTACCTCAATAAATCTTTGTTTTCCATTTAGATTCTTTTTAAAAAATGACTTTTATTTGCTTTAACCTTTTTTTTTTTCTTTTGGCTATGTGAATTTAAGTTAGTTGGTTAACAACCCACCATTTAATCTGTATGGTGTCTTGTTTTTAAACTAGGGTCCTGGGCCAGACTTTTAGCGGCTGGAACCTTGGGTGTTTCTCTAGGGCATCTGAAGAATAAGAAACATCTTTTACTGATCCCCAGGATAGTTCAGGAGATGATAACACAGATAAGGAAGAATTGTGGTGGTCAGCATTGGCTAGGAAAGCTTAACCTTAAACAATAGGGTAGAGGAAAGGCAACCTGCATCCTTGGAGTCCCAGGAGAATGTAGAACAATGATAACACTGCCTGGGGAAAAGGAGTAAATCACTTTAAGTAGACCATTTAAAATTGTTATCGGTATTTCTCTCAGAGAATGCAAATAAATAATCTCTTCTGTCCTAATATGATTATGAATCACAAATCTAATAAATGCTAGCTAAAATATATGGAGTTTTCTTTCTGAATACAGAGGCATCTGAGGAAAGGAAAAAGGAGATGGTGAGGCAAATTAATTTAGCTTCTCAGTAAAGCCATCTGGTGTATTTGCCAGTCACAGAGAAAATACTTGTTGATAGCTGCTTCCCTAGCAATTCTCACTTCCATGATCACCCTTCTCATTTCCAAAGGTATTTTCTTGAACTGCCCAAGGCAAACAGTAATGTTCTTATACCATCACCAGTTCATAAAGACATCCCTATTTGCCATACCAGCTAATTGCTTTGTGAAGTGCAAAACTGGAATCTGAGTTCTAACTTGGATGTGACTCTCCATGCTAAAATTCCCCATGCACATAAAGTTCAACTCCGCTAAAATACCTCAGTAGCTCAGCAGCCCATTGTCTAGAGCTCAAGACTGTGCCACCCAGGCAGGCAACAGAGGTGTTCCTTTCCTTGTCCTAAGGTGCTAGAGCCAGGGAGCATGCTCAGCATGCACTTGCTAGCTAAGTTGTGCCCAAACCAAAACCAGAGTAAGATGCGTATGTTTTAAACTGTTCATACGTTAACAGTCCTTAGACAAGGACAGGAAGTTTCCTCTTAAAAGTGAGAATAACTGGAAAATGATTAATCAAATTCATCACTTCAAAGCTCCTCTTGGTTTTTTTGCTTCACTGATGAGACCTGTGAAGTGGTGACTGTAATGGAAACTTCTTTTTCAGTAGGGAATATCACATTGTCTGTGTCTCTAAGCTCAGCTCGATTCAGTTTGTGAAGGTTGCTAAACTATTATCAGACATGAAATTCTGCTTTACACTAACTGGAACTGGATTTAAACAAGTGACCTACAGAGGTAGGTTTTGTTCCTTCTTCACAAACAGCAAGGAGCTGAAAATGTTTCAAATTAAACATTTAACTCAAACATCCTTAGACACAAAAACATTCCATTGCCTTTAAAATGTGCACACAGTTTTTTCTATGAAGTTCTTTGGTTTACAGTTTGGACAAGGAACATAGAAACACACTGAACATGAAACCTCCCTCCAAAACACAGGGATTTTTTTGCTCATAAAGGGCAATGCAGAGACTGAAGGCCATTTCTGTTAAAACAGGTATATCTCCACGTGTCTTGTTAGCACTGACGATTTCCAGATGGCATGACTGACTCTCATAGTCTGGCCAGCTGTGTATGGGAGTCCACAGTGCAAGCTGAAGAAAATGTCTATTAACACCTGTGGTACAGCTGAGAAAGATGCTGGGAACATGAGGAAGAAAGGCCAGTTCTACACTATATTCCTTTACTTGAAGTTTGTGGTTTTGGCTTAGAACTTTGGATTGGATTCAAGCACCCTAATGTGTTTATAAAACATGAAAACCTTATTTAAATAAATTTGGCTAACATGCATAATAATACTGTAATAAAAATGAAAAAATGCTCAGTGCTACTGTGTGACCTGAAAAGCCAGGATCTTTGTTTAAACTTTTTAATTAGATTTCTTCTTCAAATCAAATAGCCATCAAGAAGATAAATATCACTGACTGAAAAGTCAAATTTTCTAGACAATGCCATCAAAGGATTCCATGCCGTCTATTCTCTTTAGGTTTCTTCATAAGATGTATTAGATTAATATTGGTATTGCTTTTGCCATCATACTGTCCTTTCTGTTTGTACCCATATTGTAGATGTTATTAACATTAGAAAAGAGTTGCATTATTCCTTTAGATACAGAAGGAGAAATTTGCTTCACAGAACTTCTTATTTATTTAATTTGTTTCCATACGATTTGTACCAAGAAGTTAATATGAGGAAATCTTGCTCGAAAACTAAATTAAAATTCCACATTTCACAGTCAGTTTTAGTGAGCTGGCACACCTGCCTATCATTTTCCTTTGAACGTACAGTACTTTTTGAAGATGAAAAGTTTTGAATATATTTATACTTTAATGCCTCAGGCCTTATTATTAGTTGCAGCCTGAAGAGGGGTGTACCGCATACATACAAAAGACATTTCTTCCAGCTGAATGGAAGTGACTTACAACTGTGCAAAGTCACTGCTAGCAAACAGACAAGTAATGCCACAGGAAAGGTTACAGAAATGGTCAGCAGTAATTACTACAGAAGCACTGGGAAAATATATCCATGCTTTAAATAGCATTTCAGGCACTGAAGAGATCTGTGAACAAAGAAGCTTAATTTAGAGAATTTTTAAGATAAATTGAAGTGTTGCTTCCTTTAGTGTAGTTGTGTATTAATGAACAGAATGAAGGCAGACGTAAAAGTGAAAAGGCGGTTGGGATATGGGTTCCTAAAGGAGAAGAATTAAGTTAGGATCCAAGAAGCCTGTTATCCACTACACTTCTTGCCTACCTTGCTACTGTTTATAGATGGAGACCTCTGCAACGTTAGCCCACAGAAAAAGGGAATGTCTTGGTAGAAGGGATAGCTGATAATTATACGTCAGTCTCACCCTTGGCTTGAGGAGATGTTAGCACCAACGGACAATCCATGGAATGGAGCCTGTGTACTAGAAGCAGCACTGAAAGCAATCATTGTCCAAACAGATGCTACGTGCCGTACCAAAAAAACTATCTAAATTCCATTTGACACTTGCATCGTTTTATAACCATGTGTTTATTTTTCATCCTTCCCAATTTAAGCAAGAAAATAAAGAATTTATGTGAACCTTGTTTCTGAAGACCTTAACAGTACTCTTGACTGCACATATGCACTTTGGATGCATCCTGATATGGGGAGTGGAAATCCAGAAAATACTGGATGAAATTACTGGGTAGATGTCAAATTTTGAAATAATACCCGAGAGACAAAAATATTCTTTAGAAGATTAATTGCTGTTGAAAGCATTCTGCAACTTGGCAAAAATATCTCTCTTACTTGATGAAAATGAACAGCTTTTGACTGACACCGTATATTCTTAGCCTCTCCATCACCTGTTTTATGTTGAGAGAATGCTTAGGTGTGTGGCTGAATCACAGCAATTCTCTCATTTGTTGGGTGTAAGCTGAATTTTGTCCCTTTCCGAGTCTGGTTGGGGTCCACTCTTTGTGGAGTCTTTACTGGCTACCTCCAGAATTATATACTGTTGTTATTTACATTGGGTATTGGCCTGAAGAATGAACCCACAGAGCAATGGCTTCTGTGGGTTCCTGACTCAGCCTCCTAACAGCATGAAACAGAAGACAGGAAATGTTTCTCACACTGAAAAAGAATATGAAATAATTCCCTGTAGTGTTCTGTCCTCTAGTTTTCTCTCCTTGAGTGACATTGGGTTGACTTCAGCTGGGGCAGTTGTGCAGGATCTGCCTTCAGCAAAGAATACTCCTGCTGGACCTGATACTGAAAAAAGCAAGAAACTGAATGTGTCTCTAGTTTTGTATTAGTTACATTTTGTGCCTACATCCAGTGAAATTATTCTTTAAATTCTTTGGAATCTCTTCTGCTCTGGAAAAAGGAATTTTTGTAAGGAGACAGTAAGTATAAGCAAGTCATTTGAATTAATTGCATTTCTTGGTTCTGGGAGAGTAGTTTTCAGTAAGTATAGCCTATAATTTCTAACTTCTCTGAGTGTAGTTGCTTTAGTGACCAAAAAAAAAAAAAAAAAAAAAAAGGTAAAGAGCCGCTCTGTCTGATGTATTTTCCAAGATCAAATTATTAAAATATGCTGGAAATAATCCTTACTATGTTCTCGCTGAGCCTAGAAAATTGAATTTTAGCTGCAAAACATATTTTTTTTCTATAACTTTGGGATAGACACCCATGCACTTGAATAAAAAGCTTTCCCAGTCACAATATTTCAATCATTTGGTTATGAGAAGCTGGATTTTCAAGTTACCTGTGGTGTCATGTATAAATACAATAAAAATGTAATATGCTGAAATATTAAAATGTTAGACAGAACCAACTTACCTGCTTTATTCCAAAGCCTGCTTGATCAATGGATCAGATTTGCAAGGAGCCTGAGAAATATCAAAGAATCAATATTGCTAATAACCATCAAGCAAGTAAACCAGTGGAGATTTAAAAAACATTTAATGAAAGCAAGGGCCTGAGATACGTTAGGTTGAAAGTGATGCTATAGTAGATCATACTGGATATTTTCTGCAGAAGTTCCAAGTTCAACGGCACTCAGTTGCTACAGAGACTGTGAGAGATTTCCACTTTCACCCTCAATAGGTTTACTTCAGATCTGAAGAAAATTTGTGAGAAGCTGTAAGATCTGTAGATAGGGATTGGAAGTAGGAAGCAAGAAGCCTTGGTTCACTTCCTTTTCCTGCTGTACCCATAGGTGGGATGGTGTATCAGCATTCTCCAATTTTTGTGCAGGTGTTTCTCCAGATATTCTTTGTCTAAAGTGTCTAACGGGACTGCACTTCTTTGAATGACTTTTTACTTGTACTATTCCTTAGAATAATTTCTCCAGTTTTCACAGAATCATGATATGGTTGAGGTTGGAAGGGACCTCTAGAGGTTGTCTTTTCCAGCCCTCTTGCTCAAGCAGGGCCACATAAAGCAGATTGCCATGGATGGTGTCCAGATGGTTTTTGAATGTCTCCAAGGATGGAGGCTCCACAGACTCTCTGGGCAACCTGTGCCAGTGCTCAGCCACCCTCACAGTAAAAAAAAGGTTTCCTGATATTCAGCAGGAACCTCCTGCATTTCAGCTTGTGTCCATTACCTCATGGCCTGGCATTGTACACTACTGAAAACAGCCTGGCTCTGTCTTCTTTGCACCCTCCCTTCAGGTGTTTAAATATATGCAACTCAGGATACTGCTAGTTGCCTTTTCTACAGGGGTATGTTTCTTGCCTGTGGTCAACTCGGTGATCCTTTCCTATAAAGCTTCTTTTCAGCTGTTTAGCCCCTAGCATACATAGGTGCATGATGTTGTTCCTCTCTAGGTACAGGACTTAGCACTGTCCCTGTTGAACTTCATGAGGTTCCTGTTAGCCCATTTCTCCTATTCTGTTGAGGTCCTTCTGCACGACAACACAACCCTCTGGTGTATCAGCTACTCCTCTCAGTTTTATGTCATGAGCAAATGTGCTGAGTGTACGCTCTGCACAGTTAATGAAGATGTGTTTATTAATAAAGCAAATAAAAATGTGTTTTTCCTAATCAAAGAAGCAAAGACTGTATATAACCAGGTTATAAGGGTAGTGCTATAAGTCTACTAACAAAACCAGTGATAATTCTTATCTATTTCTTTTTAGTATTTATGACATGTAATGAGGGAGCAGATAAGATGATTTGCTTTTAATTGAACACCCCTCTCTCCGAAACCAATTTCAAGTCTTGCTCAGAATCACACAGAATCACACAGTACTTGTTGCTGTACACAACTGAAGCTTGGGAAAACTTGGGAATCAAAAACCTTCTGAAATAACGCTAATTACATAACTCTTTTTTTTTTTTATGATAAATTGGTGTCTCTTGGGCTAGATGGCAGGCATTTGGTCTTGACATAGACCTTATTCATGGGTTTCATGAACAGTTTTATCTTGCTGGACATGGAATGGTGAAAACTGATCTATTATAAAGCATAACTTTTCTGGAAATTCCTAGCTCTAACACAGAGGTCCTCAAACTTTTTAAACAGGGGGCCAGTTCACTGTTCCTCAGACACGTCAGGGGCCGGTGCACTGTCCCTCAGA